>BQNB010155093.1:0-15436 GCA_026074375.1 Tanacetum coccineum
ACATGAATAAATTTTATAACACAAATATATGTGGCCTAGATCCATAACTGTGTATAGTTGGTAAAAACAAACATCACCTTACTTTAGAATCTTATGTTGCGTATTTGGGGTCTGCTTTTTTAACTGTTGGTAGGATATCTTTGTTGTTCGACTCATTCCCATCATGACACTGTTTTCTGTAACAAAATTTATTGTACAAATAATGTCCACCGTTTATATGACACATGTGTCCTTAAATTAAGCGGGACACGAGTTTATGCCATATGACAAAACATGTTTACTTTACTTTACTTGCTCTAGAATTCCATACACTCGGGATCATATCTGATTTCTCCTTCTATCTGGTTGTTGTTCGATTCGGATCCTTACTTTCTTCTGTTTTTGCTTTTTCAGATGGCTTTTTCCTTCTTTACCTAGGCTAAGCGTTCCCAAACATTTAAGACTTTTGATGAGAGAATGGCAGGCCTAGTGGTCGTGCCATGGGTTCGTGCCAAGCTATGGCGCGAGATTGAGCCATGGCGCACCACTCCATGGTTCGCGCCAAGGTCTCCCGCCCCGTGGCTAACAGCCCACGCGAAAGAATTTTTTTTTTATTTTTTTGAAAAAGTATCCGTTGGGGGAGCGGGTTTTTTAAAAAAATACCCACAAAACCCTATTTTTACCCCTTTAAAATCCTATAAATCCCCCCTTTATAATTTATAACTTCACACACAATTTCTATATATATTCTAGATCAATACTTCTCATTTTTCTTTGAAATATGGATCCAAATAATCTCAACGATTTCGACACAACCAACACATATGATCATTATGATGCTTTCTTTCAACCCGACTATAATCGCTATATGCGAGATTACGAGTCGTATCAACATTATATGAGTTTGTGTGAGCAAGAAGCCAGGGGTTCGAGTTTCGGTCCTATTAGGAGGAGGAGATACATATATCGTGAACGAGAAGAGGCGGAAGAACGGCTAATCGACGACTATTTTGGCGACGACGAGTACGAGCCTAAATATCCGGAAGAAACGTTTAGGCGAAGGTATCGTATGAGCTCTACAATTTTTAATAAAATAGTCAACGATATCTTAAGTTATGATGTTCAACCTATTCACGAGTACTTTACTTATTTTAGCTCACGGCTCGATGCGACAGGTCGTAAGAGTATTGGTCATTACATGGGCAGTTCAAAAGAAGGGATCATAAATACCCAACTTTTATGTTAGAAGCTGTTGTGGATCAAAGATTGTGGATTTGACATGCATATTTTGGAGTTCCTGGGGCGAATAATGATTTAAATGTGTTATATGGTTCCCCATTATTTGATGATGAAATTGCTGATATAGCTCAAGAATGTCCATTTATAGTAAACGGACATACATACAGGAAAGGTTACTATTTAGCCGACGGTATTTATCCGAAATGGTCTATGTTTGTCAAAACGTTTTCTGTTACAAGGAATGCCAAGACCTTTAAGTTTAAAACAGTTCAAGAAGCTGCAAGAAAATATATTGAACGGGCATTCGGAGTCCTACAAGGTCGTTGGGGTATTATACGACAACCCGCGCGTGCAATGCAAATCAACAACCTCAAGAGAATCATGTATTGTTGTATAATTTTACATAACATGATATTGGAAAACGAGGGATTTGAAGTTAACCTGAATCATATGTTCGTGAGTCCAGAACCGAACATGGTTAGAAGCTGGGTCGAAAGATGTGATTTACATGTTAGGAAGGCAAAAGAACTTCGCGATAGGAAAACGCACATCGATCTTCGACAAGACCTTGTGGAGCATCTATGGAATAATCAGTAGTTTGTGTTTTTATGTAATGTTTAAGTTTTATGATATTTAAGTTTTTATGTAATGTTTAAGTTTTATGATATTTAAGTTTTTATGTAATGTTTAAGTTTTTATGTAATGTTTAGTTTTATGTAATGTTTTATTATTTAATTTAAGTTTTATAAGTTTTTTAATTAAAAAAAAAAAAAAAAAAAATTAGTTTGGCACCAGAAATTCTGGTGCCAACCAATGCCGCTGAATTCTGGTGCCAAACACCATTTTGCTGACGTGACACCACTTTTTCTGGTGGATAATCAAAACAATGGGTTTATCTGGGTGGATAATTGCAGGACTGCCATTCCAGATCTCTTTATCCGGAGGCAACCAACATGCTAACATCTGCACTTATCTTAATTCTGCTTATAATTAATTATTTTATTTCATTTATTTATTATGAAAGGATTAATGCCATTGAAAATAACATTATCACAAACATTTCAAAACAAAAAGATTTGCTAGTTGCTAGAAGACGTTTTCTCTAGTGGTATTCTACTATTCTTGAGAAATTTAATTCTTAGGTTGCGTTTAGTTGTAAAAAAATATTCTTCCTTTCTCATTTATGGTTTTCTTAAGAATTGAAGAGCTTTTCTTCTCTATGAAAGACTAAAGAACTTGAAAAACCTGTTTAAAATGGGTTACATTTTTCATTTTCGTATAAAGGATAAACTAGAGATTGGTAAATTGGACTTTTTAAATTTTTAGTTAAAATTTGAGAATTGAGAACTCTCAAAATTTTGTAAATAAACGAGTTTTATATTTTTTTTAATTTTTCTATGAAAAATTTCTTCGGGAAATAAAGTAATTATTATCAACTAAACACACACAACCTCTTGGTTGTGAATTTAAGTTCCACAAGAAGAAAATATATTAATTTGATGCGCTTTTGTAGGATTAGATTGTATATAATACAGATCTGAAAATTTTAGTTTATTGGTCTTTTTCTGTTAAAGAAATATGTTATTTTTTGCATGATAACATATGTTTGACAAGAATGTCTTATGCTTTTTGTAAATCATAAAAGATACATTATACAACTCTAACACTGTAACATTCCCTAGTGTAAAAACAAGATTATCAAAAGGTAATCCTTCACATAGAATCGTACAAGCTTTTGATCTCGTACGCGAAAATTTAGTTAGATTATAAGAACATGCTGGACATAGGGTCAAGCATAACATCAAAGCTCGAACATAAATATATTCGTCACAATATCATAAGTTCGAGCATAAGATTCTATGACCATTTATATGATGGTATATTGGACTTTGTAAGAAGTTGTCTTATTACGTACCCTAATCCAATCTTATGAAGACGAGCATCTAAATCTTGACAACCTTTTAATCAAAGCTTGAAGGGGAAGAAAAATGAAATTTTGTATGAAAAACTAATATTCAGGAAGCTCCAAACACTTTGAGGTTTATCAAGCTATTACTTGTCAAATGTACAATGCTACAAAGTTTTCAAAGACTTGCTAAAATAGCCATTTTTTTCCAGATGTTCTATGAGAAATGCTCTTAGATGGTCAAGAAGCTCTCGTAGCACAGTTGGTTAGAGCACCCGTTTAGTATATATGCTTCTTACGATTCGTTGAGGTCTTGAATTCGACTCTCAACGAAAGCAAATTTAATTTTACATTTACCAGTGTAATTTACCCCTTTACCTAAAAAAAAATTCCTGTTATTTATTGTCTTTTAAGCATATTATCCGCATTTAAACCACCTCTTGTGATATTGTCTCATAAAATATTCACAAGTTTAAAGTCATCAATTTGTTAAACCTATATATTAGAAACCATGTTAAAACCAATTTCACGTATTTGTTTCCTATTCTTCTTCCTTGCCCACACCCCTCCATCCCCAAACCAAACCCCGAAACCCCTATACCAACCCCCAAAACCTCACCACAACAACCATTACAAAAAATTCAATACAGCCAAAACACCGCCAAACCCCCACTCTATTTGAAAAATACACATACACACTACACCAGATAAAACAGAACCACCATGATTTAACCCTATAAATAAGAAACCAATAAAAAACCAATATCCCTACCAAAGATTATCCAATTCATCACCATTAGCATGTCCTAAAACAAAGAGCACGTATGTCATCACCCACGCAAAACACCCTATGCCACAACCCTTAATTAATGAATAAAGAAGCAATTCATATAAACATTAGTCCATTCATCGGAGCCGTTTATGAACAATAAGCACCGTAAAGCACCCAAATTCTTAAAACGATCCTCATAATTTATGTTCTACTATATATTTAAGTCGAAACTCATATATAACGATAATTTGGCAACTAAAAAAGCTTCATACGATCGGGCGTGTTAAACATCGGCCGATGAAGCTAAAACCTGGGCGCATTGTCCGGAGACATGAATGGTGTAGATTTAAAGACAGAATCCACAACATACAAAAATGGTTCATTACTTACAAAATATTATTTGACTGACGTATACATTTTGTCACTATATGAGCCTTAATAGTGACGAGAAAAACCCGTCACTCTAATTTTCATCATAAGGAACAGGTCAGTGACGAACTTGTTTGTCATTAGGTTTAATCACGAAAAATGTTCATCACTCACGCTCAAACTCTTTGAACTTCATTTCTTTTTTTATCAAGGACCCTCAAAAAGTAAAGGGACTTAAACCGTCATAACCCATAAATTTAGAACAAACAAATTGCCACTCTCTTTACACACACTTAATCCTTCATTTTCTAGGGTTTTAAATTCGTTCAGTTATATCAAATTCACACACGTACATTCAATATTTTAATTCATTCACCATGTTTTACGCATCTATTCACACACATAGCTTCAAAATCCACCGATCGCCGGTGAATCACGACGACAACATCCACCACCAATCACCGCATACACCGGTGTTCCACCGCGACACTTAATCAGCTCTCTCAATCGAAAAGGTATCTTCATCAATTAGGTTTCATAATTGCTATATAGCTTGATTATCATATGTGATTGTTAGTTGGTCTGATAAAATGATTTAGATAAATTTATGTTTGTTAGGTGATTATGATAGTGATATTATTCGTTAGTGTATTGTCATAATACGTTGTGCAATATTTAGCATGTGGCGCAAGTGTTGACAAAATGCTTCAGTAAAGCATTCGTAGTTGTGGTTTTTGATTAGTGCTTGTAATATGTTTGATTGGTACTTTATTTTATATCTTAGTTTTAGCTATAGTAGTACTAGTTAGCGTAAGTGTAGATATATCGATCTAAGTTGACATTTTACGTGCTTTGACTGCCGTTTACGTTTATTGCATAAGTTACTGATTGGCACTTTACTGAGTACTGATTGATTGCTTGGAGCTAGTGAAACAATGATTCCGATCCTGATCCTGTAAATTACATATTATTTTGTATTAATTTTTCATGATTTGCTATAGTTTTTTAGGATTGACATATGTTACTGCTACGTAGTTAATGTCCGGAAAAGTTATCGTTTATTCATTAAATATTTATGTGTTCATGGCAAACTAGTCATATATAGCGGTCTACACTGTAATAAAGCACAAATGTGAAAACAAATAGTGTTAAATGCTGATTAATTCAAATGACTGGATGAAAAATGATTACTACTTTGTATATTGTTAGGACTACTCATTTTACTGTAGGTGCGTTTTGTTTAACAGTTGCTTCTTTTAGCCCCCAAGATTAATTAACGATTTGCAAAAAATATCAGAATTTGAATCACATATGAAATGAAAATCTAAGCAACAACAATCGGCTAAGTTTAGTGTTACACTGCAAGGATAACATTGCATTCTATTTGTACGTAGCGTTTTCTGAGAGCTGACTCTGTACTTGTGCACATGCTTTACGCCCTCGAGGAATTATTGGAAATGCTAGAGGTATATGTCATGTTGCCCAGCCTGATAAGTTTCTTCCCACCTTTAGTTTGTATTTGCAGGAAAGCTTTCTTGCGTGTCCCTATTTTGTTATACAAGTATTTGATTTATGCACGTGTACATTGATGAAGGGTTTGATCTTTTTCATGCTGTACACGTTGAAGTATGTAGCCTCTTATTTCTCTAACCTTTGTGTTATGCCTTGTTAGCAATATCAGTTAATGACTTTCTTTTTCTCATTCTAGATGCAAGACGGGTAAACACACAACTGAAAAGCCAGTCTTGCCCTAGGTGCAGCTAATGTGTCAGCTAAAGAGACTTGCCGTAGGTGCCGTCAAGGGTTCTTTTGCTCAGACCATGGTATTCATCCAATCTCGACTCAACTTTGCTAATTCATCTGTAATGTATGTAGGGGTGTTTGGCACAGTGTCTTGAAAGTAAATGTGATAATCCGAATAGGATAATCAGCTAACAAAACAGGCTGCAAGAGATAGTTCCGGATGTGTTTTGCTCGTAGAAGTAGTGAACTACTTAAAATTAGATAATCATGATCTGAGTTCTTTTGGCAGATTATGATATCTAAGAATTTACATGCAAAATGAGTAAATGACCCCTAAATAAACATGTGGCTTAAGAGTATTTCCCATGTGATAAGAATGTTCATTTTCACTAGCAATGTCGGATTCAGTTTAGTTTATCTTGAGTTTAGTTAGCATACGGCTATAGGACTTTGAATCATGGTTGAAGATTATGAACAGACCGAAGATTATGATCAATAACTTAGGTTTCAATTTGTATGTGCTTATTAATGAACACATAGTTAGGGTTTTGATTTATTTGATACTGATTGTATGAGGTGAATGATTTGTTGCAATGCTGATATGTGATTATGATTTCTGTTAGAAGGGACAAATAAATATGGAAAGGAGAGAAAAGTTCTTACAGAAGGAATCTCAAAAGGTGAATTTACAAATTTACTTTTCCGTACGATGCATGTGTTTGATTTTTTTTATTTACTTATATATGTTTGGTTTTGTGAAGGCTGAGAGAAGAAGACAAAAAGAGCTTCGTAGGGAGATAGAAGCTATAAAACAGAAGGCTTCTGTCGAAAAGGCAGCAGCTAAAAAATTTGCTAAAGAATCTATGGAACTAATTCAGGATGAACGTCTTGAGTTGTGGATAGCACTATCTAGAAAGGGATAGCATCATAGCTTCACTGACTATGAAAACCTAACAAACTCTTGATTCTTTTCGAGGTACATACCACTTTTTCCCGTCATTAACCATTATATTTGTCTATCGTGAACATCATTGTTTTCTTTTCTTTTCTTTTTTGTATGTTATTTCGATTTGTATTTTAACAATAATACGACCAATCATATCACGCAGAGAGCAGTTTGCTGATATAATTTGGATCCAGCAGATCGAGATGCAGTACCAGCAAATGTAGCACTGCGGAAAGAAAATCGTGATCATAGAGTGATCACTTGAACTAGCATTCACTCCATCACCCGAAAAGATTTTTTTCCATCAAGTGTGCCTATCAATGCCGCTACAAACCTTCTTTGGAAGAAGACATTGCTCCCCGTACCTCTTGCGATATCAGAAAGGCTAGTTCTTCTATCTCGTTAATTACACAAACATTTTTGACTCATTTACTTATTAACAGATCGGCGGGGGTTGTGTAATTATTAAAAAAAAGAAAAAAATAAAAAAGAAATGAAATGGGTCAATACTGTAATATAAGTAAAATAAGCTAAAACCGAAGGTGTGTCAATCGAGAAGAAACTGGCCAAAGTGAATATTTAAGGTGTACATCTTACTATGTGATGCTAAATTGCGAGTCTTAGTGATTGAGAATTTATTAACATATTACACTTTTTGCATAATATTCCAGCTACTTGTTGGATTGGTTAGCATACAAACGTACCAAACAACCTTGCTGTAGCACTAAACTTAGTACCAAAGAGCCTTGCTGCAGCACTTTACTCAGTACCAAACAGCCCCAACTGCTACTATACTCAGTACCAAACAACCCCTTGCTCACATTCTCACCCAACTAACGGTTTAAATACTTGTATTTATCAGTTATTCGAAAGGGGAACATGGCATCTTAGTTTCTGTACTTAGTATAGCGGCTGAGTTCTTTTGCTTTGTGAAACCAGGCTTGGTCTGCGCAGCTGGTGATGGATTCTGCTTACCAAAGAGTACTGTATTTGGGGGACGATGTAGTATGGTAGCGTAAGTACTTGTTAGACATTCATCTGCAGCAACCCATTTTACTCTCCACGTCCTATGGATCACTTATTACCGAGTTGAACTAATTGTTTTCTTCATTTTTTGTCGCTTATGTAGTGCTTATCGAACCTCACTTTGCAAATCAAAGGAGGGGTGGGGGGGGGGGGCTCAGGACACCTATCCTAAAGACATACTAGCACCAGTTTTGATGTATTTATCAGCTCGTAATTTTTAGTATTCATGTTTCCTGATTTGAAAGTATTACGTTTTTTCTCTATACTTGACCAGGCACTGATAGAGAAAACAGATCTTAATCCAGCTGAAGTTGGTGAGGTTCGTCAGTCTACCACCTATTCCTTTTTAACTCTTGTATTATCGGTACCCGCCTCTGTTTGTTAATGTTTTCTGCGAATTTTATATGTCAATCATTACAAGGAAAGTGAGGGAGAAGTCTACGCCAAGGAGACTGAGAATGCTCATAATGAGTTAACATAATAAAGTGTAAGAGCAATGTTTGGCAAATCTCTCAGAAAATGTTAATTTCATATCTGTACATCGAATTTTTATTAACTGAGAATTATTTACAGACTATTTTAAGAGGCTATATACCTGAAATTTATAGTTAATAAAGGAAAAGAGTATTTTTAAGGGTATATATTTGCTCAGGGTTAACATCAAGTAGTTGGTAATCTCTGTTTTCATTTACCGTTCTATTCTCATATCGTTATAGCAATGGAAGAATATTCGAAAAGCTACGAGAAAAGATTAAAGGCTTATCTCTAATTTATTCAATATCAATCTTTGATTCTTCTGTCAACTAAACATCTGGCTTTGTTTTTATCCATATCTGAGGTCAATTTTTAAGTTAACTATAAGATGATATAAGCGTCTCTCTTTTAGATTTCCGAAATAATATAAAATATGTGATTTGAAATTATTATTTTTATGCAGGAGGATTATAATACCGAAGATTATGATGAAGCTCAAGATTATGATGAAGCTCAGGATTATTTGTAATTTTAGTTGAAGTTTAAATGCATGATATAGTTTACCACTTGAGGATTCTTTTACATGCTTGATTATCTCTTTATACCTTAGTTGAAAACATATGCTATAAATCGAGTAATTGTTGGATGGATGGATTAAGTGATTTTTTATTATTGATGACGTATGGATCAAGTATCTTTTGTACCTTTGTCATTTCCGATCTACAAATAAGCATATTGAAAATTACTGCTAAAATAGAATTTTGGAAAGTGACGACGTATTTCGTCACTATTGGACGTTAGTGTTCCGTTAGTTTCCCGTTAGGTTCACCCAAATAATGACGCCTTTTTTTCGTCACTAATTCCATCAAATAATGACAATTTTAGCCACTTTTGTGATGAAATTGAGTGAAGAAATGGGTTGTCACACACCTTTAAGTGACGACTTTAGTTCGTCATTAATTTAGTGTCAAATTCAATTTCGTCACTAAAAAATTTGTGACGGAGCTATTGTGACGACAAGTGACGATGTCAATTTTCGTCATTAAACTGGTTTAGTGACGAATTTTCCTCTAACAGTGACGATTTTTCATTCGTCATTAAAGCCTTTTTTTCTTGTAGTGTGCGGTGAAGAGTATCCATGGAGCAGATGGTGGGATAGGGGGTAGGGATGGGAGTAATTCGATTAGTGGAGGGGGTGTGGGGGATATTATGAAGGTTGAAAATGAGATGAATCAGATAGGCTTCGCTTTCTCCTTTTTTTCATCGAAAAGTAAGGGATAGGGCTTCTATTTCTTTTTGGAACAATGTAGGGGTTGGTGATAGTAAGCTTTGTGATAGATTCCGTAGGCTATATCATCTAGAGAGTTAAAAGATTGTAAGGAATCATAAAAGGTATGTGGAACGAAGAGAGTCGGGAAGGTGTGGAAGTGGTCGCGAATCCAAGAGGGGAGGGTCAAGAGATGGAGGAGTTGGGGGCTTTTAATTTTTTTTGAACAACACAATTATTATTAAAAAACTAGCAAGGATCTAGCATTACAAGGGAGAGTTTAACCAATCAGGCAACTACGAATACAAACAGACCTCTATGCTTAAGCCCAAGAAAAAGAAAACAAACGAATAATATCAAGTAATGTCAATTTTCCACAAGGAATGAGAAGTTTAAAAGTGACGTTGTTACGATACGCAAGTGAACCATAAAGTGGACGCGATAATGACATATAAACGGTGCTTCTTATCTCTAGAGACAAGCCACAAATTCCACCAATCAAGCCAATGAACGTTGGAATCAAAAATAGGAAAAGAATCATCACACCACCTACGAACGATCCTCCAAATATCCTTGGCGATGTCACAACCGAAAAAGATATGTTGATTGGATTCCACCATTCCGTTACAAGGACAAGAAATCACCGGAATGTCTATACCTCTAAGGGAAAGATTTAGACGATGCATGAGCTTGTCTAACTTCAAACGCCACATGAAAATATTAACTTTACGAGGAAGAGACTTATCCCATGTTGTCGGGGAATCCAAGGATGGCAAAATACGATCATCAATAAGACGACGTAAAGGCCCAACTGCGAAAACGCCATCATTGTCTATAGACCAAACGCATTTATCGTTATCTGCTCGAACATTTAGGAGAGTTATCTCGAGCAGCAACTCGTTGAGATGGGATGAATTGCGAACACCAAGATTACTAGACCAATTCCAAGCCCATTGCCCATTAGAGATTCGATCCATGATCAAGCAGTTCTTGTCTTGCTCTAGGCGAAATAACCTGCTGAATCGGGTACATAGAGGCGAAGAACTGAGCCAAACGTCTTTCTAAAAACGAACCTGAGTTGGGGGCTTTATTACATAACATGATTATTAATATTTCTTGCACTGACACATAGAAATAGGGTCTCGATGAAAAAGGACTTTTCACGGTCAAAGCATTATTTTGTTTGGTTGAAGAAAAATGTGATGTAGATGGCGATCATGTTATCACTACGTTACAGAATAAAATTGCTCCTAAAAAGATAAATGTGTTCGTGTGAAGAGCTTTGCGTGGTAGATTATCGGTGCGGGTAGAACTAGACAAGAAATGTATTGACATTCCTTATATTTTTTGTCCAATATGTGATGAGGCTTTGGAGTCCATTGATTATGCTTTAGTATTTTGCAATACATTTATGATCATTTGGTCCAAAATTTTTGGGGGGTGGGGAATTGCGAGGATGTGAATGCTTTTATTATAAGGGTTTTTCTAACATGTGCCCCAGGGGCACATGTTAAGGTGGGGACACAGGCTGTGTGTCACAGCCTGATTGGCCAGCAGTTATTGTTATTAATCATTATCAGGCCCCACAAATAACTGCTGGCCAATCAGGCTGTGACACACAGCCTGATGTCCCCACCTTAACATGTGCCCTTGGGGCACATGTTAGAAAAACCCTTATTAAAATGGTGGCAATTTAGTCCCATTAAGAAGTAAGGTTTTGTGGCAAGCGATTGTTTGTATTATCTGTTACTACGTTTTGAGGAA
Organism: Tanacetum coccineum; assembly: GCA_026074375.1. Taxonomy (NCBI): domain Eukaryota; kingdom Viridiplantae; phylum Streptophyta; class Magnoliopsida; order Asterales; family Asteraceae; genus Tanacetum; species Tanacetum coccineum. The sequence continues at coordinate 11,486 of BQNB010155093.1, forward strand.
TCAAAATTGTTGTATTTTCGGCAAAAAACGTAAATAAGTGGAAAATGTTGTCCAAGAAGTCCGGCTGAGAAATTTTGAGTGGATTAAAAGGAGGTCGATTGAGAGTAATTTGATTTGGGAACGTTGGTTAAGAAGCCCCAGTTCGTGTGGCAATTTCCGTCAAGTGGTTGATGGCACAGGTAAATTTTTTTAACCGCTAAAGAATATATTCAAAAGAAACTAGCAAGAAGCTAAAAAATTACAAAATATCATTTAACAAAGGATTTTGAATCCATTGATTCCAACAAACATGAATTTTCCTATTCCTACTAGAGAACCAAAGAAAGGAATAACTAGTAATGTGATCAAAAAGTTCTTTCCGATGCCAATCCTTCTTGCCAAAGACGAGTTGGTTGCGAAACTTCCAAATAGCCTAAAGAGTGACCCCAAGAATAGTTTGTAACACCAATTTCCTTGAAGCTCTAATATTCAAATTATCAAGCCATGAAAACACATCAGATAAAGAATTCAGCGAATTTGGGTTTGGATAGAGATCGACCCATTTGAAAGTTAAATCCCATATGGTTGTTGCTAGATCACAAGCCCAAAATAAATAATGAGATGTTTCTGGATGTTTAGAACAAATAGGGCAAGCCAATGAATTTACCTCAACACCTTTTCGGCTAAGATTCCATCGAGAAGGGATACAGTCTCTAAGAATACGCCAAACCAAAATGTTCACTTTTCTTGGATTAGATTTACACCAACGGGTAGGGGGGGGGGGGGCTTCAGACGGGAGGGTAAGGTGATCGATGTGAAGTCAAGTATGTTTAACAGTGAATGTTTTTTCACTATTAAGATTCCATTGCCACTCATCTATATCTTCTTTTAATTGAACATTAGATATCAGGTTTTGTAATTCTTCAAAATGGCTTCCTGTAGTACCACCATTTATTGGGCGAGACCAACTCCATATCAATTACCTGTGATGACATGGACGAATAAAAGGTAATTTTGGAAGTATATTTCGTAATATAATACAATTAACACAGGTAATTGATGCATGGTCAAGTCCAAAGCATTTTTTGTGATGTTTTTTGGTTGTTGCAGTCTTCTGAGGTCTACATGGATTTCATGGCACATGGCCATTCTTTTGTTGTCATGGTGGATTTTGTTTGGTTTGTCTAGCGGTCTTTGAGCATCCACTATAAGAGATTTATAAAAAGGTCTAGAAAACTTAAAAAGCTTTATAACTTATATCAATCAAAGTGAGAGATCATTTCATATCTTTGTGGCATGAAAAAGTTTTAGTTCTTAAACTTTTTCATAAACTCAACGAATTTAACGCATGTATAATGTGGAATAATTATAAAGTTGTAACATTTTCTTTTTATCATGGTGGGAATATGTTTATATAATTAAAAGGTTTATGAATTAATAATATATGATGACATGAAACAATTATAATGCTTTATAAAACTTAACTGTAGTAGATGCCCTTACGAGTTTATTCCAATCATCTCGTTTGTTTATTTTTTGCTTTTAGCCACTAGTCTTTGCTTGTGGTTTTTTGGTTTGGCCTTAATGTATAAGGTAGTAAAGGTACTCTATAGTTGTGTTGTTTTGCCCTTTCAGGTCCATCAATTCAATATATTCCCGTTTCAAAGAAAAAGGTATGTAGTAATTAGGGATGAGCTCGGTACCAATCCCGTCCCGAATTGATGCTCTCGTTTTTTTCCCGAGCATGGAAGGTGTGTACCGGTACAGTACCGAACGGGATTCGTTTTTTGTTAAACCATGTTGATCAACCCCACTTGGGTTTACTTAGGGCCCGTTTGGTTGGTGGATGGGTTTATGATTAGAATTTGGATTTGGATTTGAATTTGGTTTAAAGTTTAGATTTGGATTTGATGTATGAGAGAGAAAATAATATTTTATGATATATTATAAATAAAAATATGATTTAATATTAAATATATTATATAAAAGTTAATAAAAAAAATAATGTGAGGATGTAAATTTGAAAGGGCCCACTAAAAAGAATCAATTCAAAAAAGTAACGCATATGCTCGGGGATTATAGATGGTCATATTTTCTGATTCGACCCAAAGTCAAAACCTGGCTACCTCACACCAAACAATACTTTTCACTTTGAGTCCCAATTTCAAAAGTAAAACATTGATACCAAACGGCTCCTTAGTCTCTTTTCCATGCACTACACATGCGTAGCATGAAATTTCCTATAGAAAAATGTCTACAGACTTAAACTATTTTCTTATGATAGTCTTATAGACTTACATATGGTGATATAATAATAGACTCAAAACTACAAGCTTATGTTAAGTTGATTTTAAACTGATAATATGAGCTTGCGTATAATCATATGATGAGGCAATTGCTCCGCTCAAGAAGCTATTGCGTATAATAATATGAGCTTGCGTATAAACTGATAATATGGCTTATACGTCGTTTTTAGTTTTTGAGTACCAACCAACACAAATACAGTTCTATTTATGTATGCTTGTCGCATATAAAATTGAACTTTTACATAGGTCTGATGCATCTTAGTGTTCAGTGGTATGCAAAAGTGTAGTAAGGAAAAAAAATAAGTGCAGCATGCTAGTATCTGATCCAACAGGTAGACAATTAAATTGCAACTTGCAACAAGTAGACAATGTAACTTACAAAGGTTCCAAAACACACAAAATCTACCACAATCATATGAAATCGTTCAAAATAAACAAATTAAATCATGTTCAACAAAACAGTTAATCTTGTGTGACTCCCATTCCTTTTCCTTTAACGTTTTGCTTGGCAACTCCTTCTTCTATATCTATACATACGATAAAAACTAAAAGTTAATAACTTAACAAACGTTAGAAAAACACATACAAGATAAGCTATTACCTTTTGCAACATCGTCATCATTTAATAGGTCGTCAATGTCATCTATTATAGCTTTTTTGGACTTTCTTACCCAATCTTGGGTACATATCAACGCCTCAACTACGACATAAGACAAGTTAGTCCTATATGGGTCAAGAACACGACCTCCCGTACTAAAAGCCGACTCCGATGCAACGGTGGTTATTTGAATTGCCAAAATATCTAAAAAAATAATAAAAACTTGTAAAACAACAATAACATAAAACATAAGGAATAAAATCATCATGAAATGTAGTAATTTTACCTTTAGCCATTCGAGCTACTATTGGAAATCTTGGAGCATTTAATTTCCACCACTCGAGAATGTCAAAATCACTAGTAAATTTAATTCGCGGCTCATTTAGGTACCTAGTTAACTCGGTATCCATTTCAATGGAGCCGGAGTCTTCCAAATTCAAGAAATCATCCAAAAAGGCATTATCCCCAACATATGATTTACAAGATTGTTGATTCTTGGTTTTCTTAGAGGAGCTTTTTGACACAACCGTGTCAAACCTTGTTTTATATGTTTGAAACAAAACTCCCATTCTATTCATAACTTCTTTCAACATCTCCCTTATCATGGCATTAAAAGAATCATTCGGCAAAGGACTTTCACTAGACATGTTGTACTTCAACATCTTTTTGAACCCATGTGAAACAAGATGTTGTTTCATAGTCGGATCCAATGGTATATATAGAATTCAAAAATCAACTTTTTTTATATAAAGTAGTAGAGATACAACTATTAAATAAGCGATTTCAACATTAAATGTTTGTAACCATCTTAACCTTCAACATTAGGTTAAAGACCATGATTATGGTCTATTAATCCATGGAGGAGGTTATGAGATTAATTGTCCGATTAATGCTCATAACTTCTTTTGACCAGGAGTTACATACTCTTTTAAATAAGTTATTATTAACACATGCTAGTTAAAAAACGTATACATTAAATATGATGTGAATTTTAAAATGTTTATGGTGAACATTGACTAATGAATTTATTCGGTTAAACGTTTTTCTAACAATGGTATGTGTTTAAAT
>BQNB010155095.1:1940-15436 GCA_026074375.1 Tanacetum coccineum
TGAATCAGTTGAAAACGGTCCACTCATTTGGTCTATGATTGAAGAAAATGGGGTAACCAGGACAAAGAAATATGTTGAATTGTCTGCTATAGAGAAAATTAAAGCTGATTGTGATATGAAGGCAACTAATATCATTCTTTAAGGTCTACCAGCTGATATCTATTCACTTGTTAATCATCATAGAGTTGCCAATGATCTATGGGAAAAAGTTTAACTACTAATGCAAGGTACCTCATTGACAAAACAGGAAAGGGAGGGAAGTGTGTAAAACGGTTTGCATGAATGTGATATGTTTGCTCAGTAAGGCGAGAATCACTTCATAAAAGTATTATTGAGGATTTACTCAACTGATCAATGACATGAACATTCTACAAATGAAATTGGAGCAATTTTAGGTCAATACCAAGTTCTTAAACAATCTTCCACCTGAATGGAGTAAGTTTGTGACTGATGTTAAGTTGTAAAGATTTGCATACTACCACTATGATCAATCATGCATATCTTGACAACACGGTGGAAAAAAAAAAAAAAAAACTACGTGTAAATGAAGTCCGTATTATGCGTGAACGCAATCAAGATCCACTTGCATTAGTTGCTAACCATCAGATGACACCATCTCACTTCAACGCTTATCAATACTCCACCTACAATAATCGCATCGTGATACAACAACTAATCTCCAATTATATCCGCCATCTCCATTCTCCTAATATGGGAATCAATTCCTCTCACACAACATTACTCAACTACTTACCCATCCACACCTCTTGTAATTTCTTATCCGTCAACACCGTATCTAAATGCTTACCCATCCATCGTTCATCAAGAGGCTTGTCCACAACCACCATATGTTCCTCAAATTAATTATACTGCCTCCATAGTTAATCAAGAAAACACATCTGACTGGAATTCCTCACGATAGGACAATGGTCTAGGCAGATCATGGGTTTAAGAAGGAGATGACCCTCTTGATGTAACAAAATGATGTAATTGTTCCGCTCTACTGTCTCGTCACATCTCGTTTCTCCATCTACCAACAATCAGCTAAGAAACTCATCCAACCCAAGACAACAAGCAACTATTCATGATGGACGGGTGACTGTTCAACCACTTCAGGGGAGACAAAATTCTTATTCTGCTGGTACTTCAGGAACAAGAGCTAATACTTCATGAACAGGAGGGAATTATTTAGGTCAATAAAGGGTTGTAAAGTGCTTTAACTGCCAAAGGGAAGGTCACATGGCAAGACAGTACCCAAAGCGTTTTGCTTATTCGATAAAGTAGAGATAGAAAAGAATTATCGAAAGGGGCATTTTGGGTATTCCTCAAATATGTAACTAGTCTAGTTGGGATCCAACTAAAGATAGAAAGGGCTAGTTGGAAACCAAGGGAATATTCTTTACTTGGTGAGAAAAGGGGGAAGAATTTGAAATTTAAATTTCAAATCTATTAACACACATGTTGGATAAGGATGGATGAGTTGTGTGTGAGTTTTCATGATATGACATGATGTGATGGAAAAGAGCTTCTCAAGCTCATTCAAAATAAATGGTGAGGATGTGAAGAAGAGAGGTGTGTAAGATAGGTGACTTGGCAAGATCAAGGGTAAAGAAGAGTGTGTATTTGTTATGTGAGTGAGAAGAGAGTGTTTGTGAGGGAAAGTGTGTTTGTTTAAGATGAGGCATCAATCCATGGGTTAAGAATAGAATAAAGGAGTTTGGATTGATGAGATGGTTTGATCAGGGGTAGAAATGAAGGTGTATTAGTTGTGATAGTTTGAGAAACAATCCAAGGGTGGAGAAGTGAAGAGTGTGGTAAGTTGGATTATTAACATGGCTTGATCAAGGGTTGAGATGGAGATGTGTGTGTGTGTGTGTGTGTGTGTGTGTGTGTGTGTGTGTGTGTGTGTGTGTGTGTGTGTATGTGTGTAATTTGAATTATATGTAGAAGAAGGTGAATAGTGAGTATGTGGTGGAGAATGTTTTGAAATGATATGGAAGATTATGATTGGGAATGAAGGAGACACAAAGGTACATAAGGTACAAGAGAAGTACATTATGTATGGGAATATTGTAGAGGATAGGATTTGAGGTTTATTTGGTGAAGGTGTATGTGAAGAAGGTTGATTGTGTTTAAGGAGTGTTTAGGAAGATAAGTATGAAGGTAATAAGGTTTAGGATGAAATCAAAGGATTGATTTGGGTTAATAATCACATTGCCAATAAGAGAGAAAATAGTAGGCATTTGTGATTATGGAATGGTTTAAGGAAGAAGATGTTTGGAGTGTATTTTGAAGAGTAAAATCACTTGTTGGGTAAGAAGAGTTAACAAGTGATTAGATAGAATGGATTGTAGGAGTGTATAGAATAAGTGAGGACTTGTACATGTGAGGAATGAGTTTGTAAAAACATTTATATGTAAGGAAGTAAGAAAAGTCAAAGTATGATTAATTCCCAAATACCACAAACTCAATTAGTCATTTAGACTTTAATCCAAGATAATCAACATTAGATTTGATCACTAATCATCTTGATGCTAAAAAGCTAAGTGATTTGCATGTATAGTATAGCATATACCATAGTGGAATTGATGCATTTACGCAATAGTGACTTTTACACTTGGTTTTGACCAAAAATGGGTGTAATATGATTAAGATCATCGTTGTTCCGGTTTAAGGTCAAATGTTTACTTTTTGTTTGTTGGTATGATGAACGTATGTTCATACTAGTTTAGAAAGATGTATTCAGGCCTTGGTAGAGGCGTTTGTTATAAGATTGAGTTGGCGTATTATGGAAAAATAAGGAGGGATTTGTTTTTGCTCCTTCTATAAGTCTAAACTCATTTTGAGTGTTTCTATGCTCAATAATATCATGTACTTACCTTTATTTGATAGTTCCTAACTTGTGTCGCGGTAAGAGGAAAGCTCAAAATGTGTAGAATCCGCAAAAACGGATTTTACGCGTGTGGGCGCTGGCCTCGCGCTAACGCGTGACCCATCGCGCTTAGATGGTGAAAGTCTGGTTTTGCGGTGATGTAAGCTATCGTTGTGAGTTACATTTTGCGATTTTATTTGTCATTATTAAAACATAAAGGAGAATCCTAGTCAAACTGTTGCACCATCTATCTCTCATTTTTTGATGATAGACAAAATAAATTTTGGGAAGCAAATCAGATTAATATCGTAGCGTAGATGATAGACCTCGTTGATGAGTTAGTGTCTTGATTCTTGCCTTGTAATTGGGTTGTAGCTTGTACATTTTCTTCCCTAGAGTATTACATAGCTCTATGTATGCTATAGCTTTTTTGCTTCCGTCTCAAAGGTTGCTTTGCTTTGCTTCTCCCGTGATTGCTTGCTTTAATAAGCTTTAAAGCTTTGCTTTCCTTCTCTCCCTTTTGTCAAATCAAAAGGCGGGATCTTTGTCTTTCAATAAAAGGTTGATATCTTTGTAGAATATAAGAATAGATACCATTGTCCATGCTCCCCCTAGATCGTTGCTCCTCTTGTTCATAGGTGGGGTCATGGGTCAAAGGCTTACCTTCGAAGGTGTTCTTGGCTACCACTAGCAACAAGCAAGCACAAAACAACACAAGCAACAAACATATATATGTGCAAGTCCAACATGGGTTAGCTTACCATTTGGAATCTTAGAAACACAGATAAGTACAAATGTGGATGATGAGGTGTCATTTTATAACTTTTTCGGGGTCATTTAACCCTTAAATCGTGCATTTATGCCCAAAATAGGTACTTAATCGTTCCTTTTCAGGTATTTAGCATTTGGAATGCATTTGGAGGAAATACACGTGGACTTGGGCTCATTTGGAGAAGAAAACAGCAAGATAGGGACCTACACCATCATCTCTTATGATTATGTTCTTAGTGGCTAAAGACGGACGTTCAAAATATTCTCGTGACGCAGTCACAAACTCACCCACGCGGTTGTACAAGAAATCACGACGGCGTCAGCTCGCACGACCCAGCCTAAGATCTAGAATATTCTTCCTTTTATGACGGCGTCTCACGATTAAAATGCGACGCGTTTTTACTATTTATTACAAACCTAAAATTAGGAGTTTTAAGTGTGGAACTTTAGAGTAAAAAAGGGAGATGAACCCTAGTTTGTTTGGCAGCTTATTAGGACGATTTTAGGGCTTCAAAACCCTATTGTAACTCCTTCAATTCATGTTTTAATCAAGTAAGAGTATCTAATCATTCAATATGTCTTGTTGTTTGTTTTTTATTGTTCTTTCTTTATCTTTAACATGCTTGGCTAAACTCCCTATTGTGTTCATTTATGATTGATGTAACCTACGTATGTAGATCTTAGTGTGGTGTTGATTATTGTGATGAATATGCATGTTAGGCTTTAGAAAACCAGCTTTTATCTATATCGTCGTTGATATGTCTAGGGAAACATAATTATGTAGAAAAGATACCATCGGCTAACAATCTTCATACTACCTTGCCCCTTAATATGGTTGATCCACTTTTAATATATCTCAAATGCATTTAATATACCCTTGGGGGCCTTGTAATAGTCTTCATACTACCTTACTTGTGCGTTGCCTCAATGGAATATTAAGTAGATGGCGGGTTGGGTAATCTATTCATGATTTAGGATATAGTTACATAGATCCTCACAAGTGTGACAAAGCAACAACACTAGGAAAAGTAATCTAGGGAGTAATACATGATTAAATGAATACAATCTTTTTATTATATTATTATCACCATTAGCATAGTTTAATATTTAGTTAATAGCTAAAACCAAATCAACCTCTTAAATCATAGATTTACCTGCTTTCATAAAATATAAAAACATAAAAACAATCTTCTCTCAACCCCTAGAATTCTGTTAGACCATGATCAGGCCTTCCCAACCTATTCTCCTAGAGAACGATAACAACCCTTGAGTCTTGCCTATACTACTTTCTATAACGGTAAGGGTACTAGCCTAGGGAGTTGTGTAAAACTTCATTATTGAAGTCCTATTGACAACCGCATCAAGTTATTGCGCCGCTGCGTGAGGAATAGTTAGGTTTTGGATCATAGTTTTAGTTTGTTAGTTCTACTTGATGAATCCTTGCTAGTTTTTTTTTTTTTTTATCAAAGTAAGAATTTTTTTTTGCTATTAGCTTTCTTGTAGTCTATCTTTTCTTTATGTTAATTGTTTTGTAATCCATTCTCTTCAACCACCATGGGAGACGAGAATCCTATCCGTACTCTTGGAGACTACTCCAGACCTAGCCACGAGGGCTACAGGAATACCATTGAGCTCCCCGTAGGGAACAAGTGGTATGGTACCTCTCGACCCGTCTCCATCTGGTTGGTGCAAAACTGGCTTATGTCTCATTTCTCGGACTTCGGTCCTGAGGATACAAAACTAATTCCTTAAGGATCTTCCTTTATAAAGTGTGGAACCAGCACGTGGACTCTTTTGATAATTTTCAAGGCACCTCAACAAAAAATTAGGGGGGAATGAATAAGATCCGCCTGTGTGGTTTTATTTAAATTTTTTTTCCATTCGGTGTTTCTAATCCACATTACCAATTTGTACTTGAAATCTGGTTCTCTCACAGTCTGGATCTTCTTACATTTGGAAGGTTCTTACTTGCTCTCTAGTTATCCTTGCTCTCAATTATTTCCACTTAGGGAAATGTAAGGACCAGCGGCTTACTACGTATAATCCGATTTCTGGTGTTCCAACTACAATCATTGAAAGCAATCTCTATCTGAAGCATGGACTCGTTTCTAAAGAACTTACTGAAAAATCGTCCCTCTTCATGGCATTCGACCTTTGGTCCAGTCAAATTTTTTTATGACCATTTTTTCATTCCTGTAACACGACGAACATTGACAAATCGGCTGGTTGGTAAGCTTTTCGTGACGAATACGCCCAAAAAAATCTGGGCAATTATTAGAGGTCTCGCCCTCTATGTTAACGAATGTTGGAACGACCCAAGGGTTTTCGCTTAAGCCGTGGTCAAGTAAAATCGCTTTCGCCTCATGATGTACCGAGTTCATCTGACCGCTTGCCTCATCGAGTCTCGATAATCAAGTCCAACGGCAAGGATTAAAAGCTCATTTGCTCTGGCACACCTAGCTCAAGTAAACAAATCACTACATCATGTGGATTGCCAGTGGTTTCCTTCCTTACGGACACTCAGTATACATTGGAACGATTCCCACAAGGCTTTGTTGAATACGCATCCGCACGTACGATGAAGCGGGAGGTAAGTGGTTATATACTTTCAAGCCTGCAAAACATTTTCGGTGACACCTATAAATCCATCATGGAGAAGTAATCCAAATCCTTAGGTGGCAGACAACCCCTCTAAATTCTTAAAATAATTTTTCAAACCCACCTAACCAGTTCTAACCTAACGGTTCAATCCCAAATCGTTCTTTCAACAAAAATCCTCGAAGCTTTAACAATCAATCCAATTCTTGAAGGTTTGGTTTATCCAATTTTATGCATTCAAGCGCTAGTCTATCCAAGTTGAAGCCGATTTCAACAACAGCAAAGTGATTGCCCAACAAGATAAACACAGTGTTGAAGGCCATCACCGATGGAATAGTCGGGAGCCCTATTGGCGATAAGTTAAGAACCCAAAAATAAAAAAAAAAAAAAAAATGTGGTCTTACCCGTTTTGTCTGATAGGTATTACCTAAATATAGACCCGCAATGCTCAAACCATGTCCAAGGTTCGATCAAATGCATCACAATCATTCGAAGAAACCAAAAGCGGCATCCTTGATGAGAAAGCAAAAGAGAATAAGGAAGAAGAAAAGGACAGCCCAGAAAATATCCATGTCAACCCCTCTACACCGCCCGATCCGTCAGTTTGTATTGATCCCGAAAAATGTCTCCAAAATTCAATTTCATTCTTCGGAATTCGCTCAGATGGTTCCTCATAATCTTACAACCAAGGTCGTTTGCACAAAAGGGGGACGATGGGAAGAAGTTATGTTTATTGAGTTAATTGAAAGAATGATGACTCGAGTGAAGGAGGAACTTGAAGAGTAAGGGAGGTAAAGCAATCGAAGGGGTAGGAGCAGAATACTTTGACATATTCCCATACTAGGGAGTGAACTCGTTTATCACAAGTACTCATGTGTAGCCAATCCCTTCTGGATTTTATAAGGAACCCCATCATCATGGAAGGTTCCCATCATACTCTTTAGATACCATTAAACTTTGGGCTGTGCAATGTGGAAAAAATCCTACATTACCCTAACTCCCCTCTAAACATCTTGACCCATAATGCATGTATATTGGATCACAAGGGAAAACTTGACACTAGGGAAATAACTCGAATATGAGGATTGTTAGCAATTTTACAGAAGGATCAAGGGAATGCATGTCTTTGTGGAAACATTCACCTATATCATTGACTTTCTTGATATGTTGTGGATATTAGTTCAATTATGACCCTTGGTTTGTAACAATAGTACTAGGGAAACCTTTTGTAGAAATATCCAACATGACTCATGACTCACCCGAAGGTGTTGTAAGATTCACTAACGGGACCGATGAAGTTGCTTATAAGATGCCCCATATGATAGAACAGTACAACTCACTGTCGGACTTAGAAAAAGAGCACACGAAATCAGTCTACCTTAGGAACGAAGAAGACAAGAGAAGAGGAGTGGAGTATGTAATGAGCAAAATATTTAGATTTTATAAGGAATGCTTAGAGCTTGGGCCCGAATATGTGACTGGAATGGATGATGAAAGAGAAGTCACGTAAGAACGTTGTATCGACGAGTCTAGCTACAAGACTCATAAATAAAGAAAGAAAAGCGTCTGTTTTGGATGGCTAACCCAATTTTTTACTTTTCTCGCATATTAGGAGTGTTTTGTGTTTTAACTCATTATTGTTTGTTTTATTATGTTTGAATTAGTTTGTAATCATGCTTTGTTTGTTTGTAACTTCGTCTTATTTGCAATCAAAGGTATTTTGCAACAAAATAAGTGTAGGAAAATATTACGGTTTTTAGAACCAAATTCAAACATTTGAAATAAATTATTTAGATTAATTCGTGTCAGTTTCGAGTCATATGATTGAATTGTTAATTCTCAGATTTTTATGCAGCATTTTATACAGGAAAATAACTTATAAGAATGGAGTGCAGGTACTCGCGCGCGTTCATCAAAAAACTGGAAAAAAATGAGTTTTCACAGAGTGTGGAGACGGCGTCACGAATTATAAGCGGACGTGTCACCACGACACTTAGTGACTGGGTAAGGATATTTCCTTGACAGCGTCAAACGCCACCAGTTACAGGAAACTTAAAATTTTTTTAGTATTTGTGAAAATTAAATCTTTGTACAACATTAGAAAGTTGTAATTTTTTTATAACACCGGCAAATCCCTGAGTTTACCTATTCTATCATCCTATCTTTACTGCTTTTATAGAGTCACCCTAATTTCACACACATGTATATTATTATATCACAACATTTTATGGCTTTTGGTTGTAGTTGTCTTTTCTGTTTTGAATAAGGTTATTTTTGTGGAGAAGAAGTTTGGAAGTTTCAGGAAGTTTCATTAGACGATTCTTGGGGTACGATTAACCAGTAATCGCATGTTTCTTCTCCATTATTGAGCAAACCAGGGAGTTATAGTTTCTTTTTCTGTTTTTTTTCCTTTATTCATTTTTTTGGGTTCTCTATAAAACTATTGGGCACATTTTGTTCAATTTAGTGGTATGAGGGGAAATTAAGCTCTTAGAACCTATTTCTTCAAATCATTGTGCTTATTCCTTAAAATGTTAGGTATTTATCGAAAATATGCATTAAGAAAAGGTAATTTTGACCCAAATTTAAATTTTTTTATGACACATACTCGACGGTGAAAATCGAGTATATTAGCGTCTAATGGATTGGTAATGTACATGATAGCACAAAAACTCCTCAAAATGTCTACCTAATATATTTGAGGTTCGTCTTTAGATCTATAGGACTTCGTGGTATATTCTTATTGATACACAAGATAGTTTACTGCCTCTAGCTTTTCTATGAGTAAGGAAAGTTATCCGTGTGCAGTCATTTTGTGTATATTCCGTTGTTACGGATGTGTACTTGTTGGTCTTTGTCGCATTTTAATGGAGCATTGATATCGTATTAATTTATATTGAGGTGTTACCGGTAGGATAAGTATATTAAATTTTAGAACTTGTTATTGTGATGCATCTCGAGACCGCATAGTAAGTATTAGGATTTGCTTGATAAGAGGCATTAGGATTAACCATGTCTTTAACTGTAACTGTTATGTTGGTTCAAACAGATCATACATACTTATCCCACACCCTTGCCCATGCACTTAATTTTTGTGCAAGATACTCTAGTAAAACCTTCGAGCTATCCTTTTTCGCACGGTTTCTCGCTAATTTTTTGGTTAAGCGGACTATTATATGAGAGAATTGTCACCTTTAAACAATTGTTTACCCAATTGCCTTAGCCTTCCTTGTATGTACTCATTTTTAGTACATTATTGTTTTAACCCAAGTTAATTATTGAGTACCCCGGTTGCTAAGTACCTTGTACTTGTAAAATACAGTTTTTGGGACGATTGGGATTCATGGTAAGTAATTTTATTTCGTCGAAGATATGGGAAAGAAAATATTACAGTCATACCCCCTAATACATTGGTTAGATGGTTCTTCATGTTATTTTGATCCACTTCAAATCGGAGGGTCATAGAGATAGTTCATTTGTAAAGTATGTAAAAGCTTAAGTGTAGGGGTACGTGTTATAAACCCTATGTTATGATGTATTATGTTATTCAATAAAAAAAGAGATAAATAGAAAAGGAAAAAGAATATTAGATTGATGTAGAGTTGGTGTACGAGTTTGTATATCTTTCGTTCCGAAAGTCCGTAAGAGTAGCAGCCAAACAGCGTGTATTCGGTATAATACTTAACTAACCCTTCCGCTCTAATTCAACCAAGCCACCCCAAATGTAATCTATTCCGTTTCATTTCCTTATATGTTATCTTACAACCATACTCCCCACAACCCATTTAAAAGACCTCTTAGATAGTAATAATAATGCTTTGCGTCTAGCGGTGGAGTTTGATCCTTTACAAGCCTATGGTAATTTATATGACTATGAAAGGTAATATGTGTTGATTTTTTTTTTCCCATAATGGTTATATTCGATTATTCAATCGAGAGGAGATAAGAGAGACTCCCAAAACACTTATGTGAGGTTGCTGAGTATATGCTTTTACGTGCCTTTTAATTACGAGGTCTGAAGGTTTATTGTGTGTTGTAAAAATACTTTTAAAGAGTAGGTTAAATGACCCTATATTTGCTATTATCTAGGTAAGAAAATTTATTTGCTTGAGGACATTCAAATCCCAAGTGTAGGAGTTATTTGATGAAGGTGTCATTTTATATACTTTTTCAGGGTCATTTTTTAAACCCTCTTTAAATCGTTTGCATTTTATGCACAATATAGAGTACTTAATGTTCCTTTTCTGGTATTAGAATTTGATGGCATCTTGGAGAAAATACACGTGACTTGGGCCATTTAGAGAAGAAAACGGATAAGGACTATGGGAACTACACAACATCTCTCAAGATTATGTTCTCAGCAGCTGGAAAACGGCGTCCAAGATTAAACGTGGTCGCCGTCTACAAACTCACCCCACGACAGTGTCACACGAAACTCGACGTCTGTCAGCTCGCCCGATCCTAGCCCCTAAGAATCTTGAATATTCTTATTACAATGACGGGTCACGATTAATTCGGACGCTCGTGTAGTGATTTTTTTATTATAAAAACGAATATTAGGGTGCTTTAAGTGTGTAACTATTTAGAGTAAAAAAAGGGAATTCGTACAGAGTTCGCTTTGGCACTTCATTTAGGACGATTTTAAGGCTCAAAAACCTATTTGTAACTCCTTCAAGTCATGTTTTAATCAAGTAAGTTATCTTCATACACGTTCATTTGTCTTGCTATTTGATTATTTATTGTTCTTGCTGTTCTTTAACTTGCTTGGCTAAAATCCCTATCTGTGTTCTCATTTTTGATGTATGATGGTAAACCTAGAATGTGGATCTTAGTGGTGTTGCTTTCTTGTGTTGAATTATGCATGTTAGGCTTAGAAATAGCTTTTTGTTGTTTCGACTGTTGATATGTTAGGGAATACATGTTGTTATGAAGAAAAGGGACACCGTCAGGTAAACAGTCATTCATACTTCATTGCCCCTTAATATGGTTGTTCACTTTTATCTATATTTCAAATGCATTTAATATACTCTTGGGGGCCTTGTTATATTCTTCTACACTTACTTGTGCATTGCCCTCAAAGGATTATTAAGTAGACGGCCGGGTTCGTGGATCTTAATATGTTCATGGACTTTGGAATAATAGTTACATAGATCATATCAAGTTGTGACAAAACAAACAAACACTAGGAGAAGAAATCTAGGGAGTAATACATGATTAAATGAATACAATCTTTTATTATATTGTTATCACCATTAGCATCTCGTTTATTGTTTTGTTTAAATAGCCTTTCTAAACTAAACCAACCTCTCAAATCAATAGATTTACCTGCTTTTATTTACAATATATAAAAAATAAAACAATCCTCTCTAACCTTAGAATTTCTGTTATGAATGTGATTTGGCTCTTCCAACCTATTCCATAGAGATGATAAAAAACACCAAGTCTGCCTTACTACTACTCAACGGTTAGTACTTTGCTTAAGGAGGTGTTATATACTCTTTCTTGTTGAATGCCTACGACAACGCATCAGTGGATAATGTATAATTGGACATTGTTGCCTTATATTTATTTATTACAATTTTTAACATTTATATTCTTATTTTATTAGGAATAGATAGGATTTACATGGTTTGAACATTTGTTGAGCCAATTACCTATATAACATACTTTAAATATACTACTCATTAAAGGTTATCCTTTCGAGTTTTCCATCTCAATGTATTTTCTATATCGCGGCCTCTGTTGATAGTATGGTGGCATTTGTTTGATGCCCCTCATTTATTGACGTGAGAAGCATGTTCCTAGTGTCTTCCCTGAGATCTTAATGAGTTAATCATATTCATTGTGTTTGCACAACAAATAATGTAGCCATTTCCAATGTTATTTGGGCTTAGGGGATTCCCTATCTTATCCCAAGTTCTATCTTCCTCCATTCCTTTTATTATGGGAATGATGGTCGTCATCGGTGTTATAGATTTTACTTACCTTATTTGTAAATTTTGTGGGAATGACTTCATCATTAACAGTATCTTTACATTTATACCAATCTTCTTCGAATATCGAAGTTACTGTCTTGAGTTTTAAATTGCCTTATTTAGCACAGCACACTTTTTGGAGAACTAATTTGGTTGTTTGGAAGCATCATTTATTAAGTGATGTTGATTATGAAGATGAAAAAGGCAATTGCATTTGATATCATTTTATAGAGTTAAGATCTTTGAGCTTAGGGTTTATGAGGATTTATCAAGTAGCTTTTAAGGACTTAGACTTGATACTTTTGTTTCTTTAATAAGTTTCAAGGTTAGTTTTGCCTTTTGTAAGTGGGGTACTATTGTGGGAAGGAGATTATGCGCTTGATGATGAGGGGTTTTTGTTGAGAATCTAATGATACTTTGTTGAAACTAAGGTTATTGTTGGAATCCTCTTTACATTTGATATGAAGTTGGATGATTTTGTTAACAAACTGGTCCTACATGTATGCATGCATGTATAAATAGATTGTCAATGCATAATACTTTCATGTTAGTTTATTATTGTAGAGATCTTAATCCGATTTTGGATTTTCGTTATTGATAACTTTTTTTCGTTGTGTTACAAGGAAACTACTTAGGATCTCGGCATGAGTGGTCCAATTTATCAAAACCTACTTCCAATGTGCTTTTTAATACAGTTTTGGATTATTTTTTATACATATGGACCTATAATCCATAATACAATAGCGAAGTTTGCTAAGTATAATATCTTGAAACTTATGGTCGATGTGTTGTGTCAACATTGATAATATTAATTACCATAGTGGATGGTAGATTAATTTCATAGTTTCTCGGATGAGAAAACTATATTATCATGTTTATTATTTGTGTATTTTAGTATGTTATGCAATACCATACCGAATTTGTGTATTTTAGTATGTTATGCAATACCATACCGAATTTACTTCCAAGACAATTCTCTTTTACTACTTGAGTAGTATGTATGTTTGCATAAAGATGTTTTCTTTTATTTTCTATTCTAATACACATAGCATGCAATCATAACATAAAATGAACAAGTTGACACAAATGCAACATCTTCAACACAAGGGTGAGTTGTGATCCAAAGTGATTTTGTCAATGAATTTGTTTATTTAATCCATCATGACTATCATGGGGAATAGATCATGCAATGTTGTAACTAAGTCGATTTCACATATTTAAATATGTGAGGCGATGATTATCATAGTATTGAGTAGATGTAGATCAAATCTCTTGCTCAT
>BQNB010155096.1:0-15436 GCA_026074375.1 Tanacetum coccineum
TTAAGCACTATTACTTGTTTATACTAAATGTAAAAATTATACGCACCATTAATTTCTCACCAAAAGTGATGTTGCAGTAGCATATCTACTAAATGTTACAGACTTTCAGTAAAAATTGTATTCACCATCATAATTACTAAATGTTAAAGTTATGGTGACATCGACAATAGAATTGCATATATATCCTTCCGAAAGTTAATAATTACATATATATCTTTGGTATAAGTTTTTAGTGCATATAGTACAACGCATGTTATGCATGTTTTGGATATGTATGCAATTTTTCATCTTTAAAAGGATATATATGCAAAAGCCTCAAAAAATATACAAAGCTTCCAGCAGCAAAGATGCAAAGCTTCGCAAAGCAAAGTTCCAATTAAAATTAACCATTCCAATTTATGTTGCATACTTAAAAAAATAAAAAATTGATTTTCGGGTGTTACCGGGTTGACCCGATAACATAAATTATTTAACCCTAACCCGACCCGATAACACTATCAGGTTATCGGGTTCGGGTCGATAAGATTTTTAACCGATTTAACCCGACCCGATAAGCCTTATCGGGTTCGGGTCGGGTCAACCCGACCCTACTGACACCCCTACTTGTAACATATGCATGGAGGAATAAATGTTGTACATTTTGTTATAATATTTGTATTTGTTAAATAGTTGATTTTGTGGTGAAATGTTGCATTTAAGGATTGTGCATTATGCTTTATAGTTTGGATTATTTAATTTTTTTTGGTGAAATGTTGCATTTAAGGATTGTACATTATGCTTTATAACTTGGATTACTTAATTTTTTTAGGACATTAAATGAAGAAAAAGTGTCTAATTTGCTTTATATATAGTATAGATTGTTTTGACAAAATTACTCTGGCATAATGTAACTTCCTTATTATGGTTATCTTTGACAAAATGTAGCAGTAGCATAAGCAATAAGCAGTAGCAGAAGCATCAAATAGTAGCAGTAAGCAGTATCTGTTTGTTAGATAAAAGTGTTTGGTAGCATAGCTGTAGCTGTAATTATAAATGTAAAATTACGTAAACAGACAAATACACATTGACATAAAAATTCTTTAAATGAATAAAAAAAGGCATATATGTAATTTAAGAGTCAAAACGCTAACAACTAGATCTAAATGTTTCTAAATGAAGCGTTTTGTATAAAAGCGATTACACATGATTCAAACGCTAGTTGCTCGTTATCGCTAGTCGCTTGTCGCTACTTGCTTAAAAATGTTTTTTTTTTTAAATTATTGTCCAATAAGAATCGGGACCACATCAATAGTTTAGGAAAAGAAAATTGTAACACAATTACACAATTTTATCCCAATTTACTGCTGTTCCTAGTCAACTCTATAAAGGTACACACAAACATGTATACATTCAAATTTTTAACAAAATGAATAACTTTCGGTTATATTTCTAACGATCGTTATTTTATTATTGCATCGTTAGTCCTTTATATACTATATTTATTTTCTAGTTCTGACCCTCAAAAACGACCCTCTATATCACCTTTTCACGACTCGGTTCTAAGAGATTTTAATATGCGAAAACAACGTTTTCGTAACAACTTTTCGATTTTAAACCAGAGACCTTAATCTCAACAGAAAATGACCAAAAGTGCTTACGGGATTCTTCTGCCGGAACTTATTATATGTTTAATAAAACGCAAAATTTTGACTTTCGATTTGACCACTATCATGTCATATAAACAACAAACCTCGTGGCAAAGTAAAATGTCATTCCGAACAACTTTCCATGTTTCAGCCGAAGGACTAAACCGACTCGACAGTACTCAAATCGGAACGTTTTCAAATCTGCTAGCTTATTGACTTTTTTATACACATATTTTTATACACGGTTTTTCTAACTGTTTTTACCATCGGTTTTTATACACACATTTTATAGACACAGTTTTAACAAACATTTTTAACACATATTTTTTTATACACTTTTTACACACATTTTACCACTTTTAAAAAAAAATGCTTAAAAATGTTCTGTAAAAACGGTATACAAAAGTAATGTATAAAATCATGGATAAAAGCATGTAGAAAAACGGTGTATAAAAAAATGTGTTATAAAACGTGGTAAAAAATATGTGTATAAAACGTGTCTATAAAAAATTTGTATAAAACCGTGGATCAAAACATGTAGAAAAACTTATAAAATTTTGTGTATAAAAAAAGTAATAAGCGTGCAGATTTTGAAAATGGCGTCCGATTTGAGTACTGTCCGATCCGTTTTAGCCTTCCGGAAACATGAAAGATTGTTCGATGACATATTACTTTCCACGAGGTTTGTTAGTCTTAAAATCGCATGATAGCGCCGGGGGGGGTTTCAATACCGAAAGTCAAATTTCCTGCGTTTTATTAAAAATCTAATAATTCCAGCAAACTCGAAAGGCATTTTTGGTCAATTTTCTTTTGAATTCAGGTCTCGGTTAAAACTAAAAAGTTGCCGAAACATTGTTTCACATAAAATCCTTAAGAACCCGAAGTCGAAAATGTGATATAGAGGGTCGTTTTCGACGGGTCAGATCTAGAAAATAAATATAGTATATAAGGACAACGAGCAATAATAAAATACACGATGCGTTAGAAATATAACCGTAAGTTATTCATTTGGTTAAAATTTGAATGTATACAGTTTTGTTGTACTTTATAATCGACTAGGAACAGCAGTAAATTGGGATAAGTAAGTTAGTCATTTATGGCCTTTGCCCTTTAGGAAAAGAAAATTGTAACACAATTACACAATTTAACGTTTGTTGAATAAGTCTTACATGGGACCTTGATGTTGAGTTTATTGCTTTCGTGTTTTTTATTAGCTATCGTAATTATAATTATAACTATATAATAAAGAGCAGTATGTTTAAGAAAGCGTTAATTTTTTCACGAAGTTCGAGACACATTTTATGGAAATAGCTTTTAGGGTTATCGTTTCGTTGCAAAGTTACTCCATGACTAACTTTACAAAGGACCGATAACCCACAGACTATTTCCATAAAAAAATTCAGAAACAATTTACGGCAATACTCTTTGGGGTTATTGGTCCGTTGCAAAGTTAGTCCTTAATGACTAACTTTGCAATGAAACGCTAACCCAATGACTATTTCCGTAAAAAAATTCACCAACCCCGAGATAAATACTATACGGAAATAGTCATTGGGTTATCGTTTCGTTGCAAAGTTAGTCTTTAATAATGACAATATACGGAAATAGTGTTTGAGTTATCGTTCGTTACAAAGTTAAAACTTAACGGAAAACATCGCGCTTCGCAGCGGAGCACGATTCTCGTAACTTACATATTGGACCAATATTTTTGTTGTTATTTGTTCAAAACAAATCAGCAGTTGGATTAAAATAGACGGCGATTTTTTTTCCTTTGATCGAATTAATGGTAAAACTTTTACAACTCACGTGTGTGACCTTATCTTATTGATTTTTATTTGATCCTTTTTCAAATGTCTTTGTTAAAAAAATTTGACCTGCGTATATTAAAAGTTCATCGTATTTAGCAAGATTTGATGAACCACGAATTTATGAAGTCAATATCACTTTTTATAAGAACTAATTTTGTTTTAAAACATGTATACATGTTAAAAGTTTAACCATCTAAACCTATAGCAATATCGAATAAAAGTTATTAACTACCACGTGCTACTTTGATAGTTTGAAACAAAGAAAGGGTATGTTAGAAAAACTCTATAAAAAGAAAACTAAAAAAATATTAGGGGTATGTTTGACACTAGTAGGAGCTGGTGCGGATCGCTGGAGCGGGTTGCTGAAGCTGAATGCTAGAACATGTTGCTGGAGCTTATTTTTACATGCTAGTTTAACTAGCATTCTATTTAGTAGCTTATTTTTTTTACATGCTCATTCAAGCTGTGTCAGCCAAACGAGACTTATTTTTAATGGTAGCTTATTTTTCTAAAAAAAATAAGCTCATGCTATGATAAGTTCTGATAAGTTCGCACGCCAAACATAACCTAGATCTTCGACCTGGCCATATTATATATATTATCATTTGACATGCTACATGTCCCCCTTTCAAGATGCCAAATCACTGTTCATTGATGAACAGTGTTCGGGCTACTGTTCATTGATGAACAGTGTAGCCCATCGGCCCGGCCCGGCGGTGTTACTGTTCATCGGCAAAAAAAAAACTTTATAAACCCCCCATCTCCTTTATAAAAAAATTTTGCTCGACACAAAATAGGATTTTTTTTACAAAAACACTGATTTATTCAGATCAAAAAATATCCGCGACATGAGGCCTAACACATACGGCTATATAAAAAAAACTATTAAACATGAGCCCGAAAAAATAAACCCGGAAAAAAAAAGAATAATGCCCCGCAGCAACGCGCGGAAAATTAACGCCCGCAGCAACGCGCGGATAATCTTGCTTGTTTTAATAATGCTACATCCACGTGCACATGGTATCATGCGGGAATATTTGACGGATCATCCTAAAATATTTTCTACCTATCACAAATTTCATTTACTTAGGGTGCGTTTGGTTTACAGTTCGGAATCACTATCAGTAAAGGTTTAGATATAGGGTGGAATAGGAGTCGGTATGAGTTCGGACATGATTCCGAATAAACACGTTTGGCTTGATGATTAAGTTTTCGCATCAAAATTTCACATTAACATGGTATATTCATTCATCTCATTCACTAAAATATATACAGAAGGCAAAGAAGTAATTTAGACAAAATGGATGGATGATATAAAAAAATAGATCATGCTTTTAATCATAAAACAAAAATTCTAGATTAAGTATAATCAAACTATAGAAATTAATTCAATAATTAATAATCCGCCATGTAATACAGTTTGTTGTGAACAAGTTAGAAAATGACCCGCTCGTTCCCCCCCCCCCCCGGGGGGGGGGGGGGGGGGGGGGGGGGGGGGGGGCTAACATGTTACTGCAGCGTATAGGTAAAACGTAGATAGCAGGAAGGTAGTCCACACGTTGTGCATCTTTACTACGTTTGGTTCGCAGGATACTTGTATTAAACAAACATATGTTTATCTTAAAATCTTACTGCAAATGACGTCAAATCCCAAAATGTTTATACTATAAGGGAATATCTAATGGATTATTGTCAACATGGCCACATGTTTAATAATCATTCCATGCATTTTTAGATAAGCGCAAGCCATTAGATATATTATGAAGTCACTGTAATGAATATGTACAATGGGTATACTTTTTTTTAGATACAATGTTGAATTAGAAAGACAAACCTTACGACTATACATTCAACACAAAGTTGTACAGAAAATCTATATGAAACATAAACTAAGAAATTGTGCCTTTGTAACTGGTGACTCGGGTCTGCAATTTTCTGCTCCAACTCCATTGGTGATAAGTCATATCAGCATCGAGTAAAGGACCTAGTCCACATGTTACGCATTATGAAGAGCCGATTGAAGTGCTGCTTATGATGCTCCATTCTTCGCTATGCACCAATGATGTATCATGCGCTATGTATGCTTCAGAGGATTATGTAGTTACTTACGAACCTATAAAACTACCCGAAATGTACCTAAAAGTTATGTGTTCAGATCTTAGCCCATTATTGCCCGTTTCTCAACTACGTTAACCCACCTATTTAGTCAGAACTACAAATAAATATAATGCACGTGTGTTAAAAAGAGGAAGGAGAGAACATACGTCTTCGGATGTAGTAATATATGAAACGACAACAATTATATGCTATAAACCATATTTATTAGTGTTTCTAGTTGGTCCTTCGTAAGCACCCAAATCTTAAGCCTATTTATATGGCTGAGAGAAGTATCTGGTGTTGCACAATAAAATAAGACGGGGTGTTTGGGATTGTTTATGTGAAACTGGTTACTACTTAAATTATGAGATAAATACATGTTAATTACTCTTACATAAGCAGATGAGTTTTACCTAAAGAGTATGATGTATACGGCGTATTGGTTGTTATTTTAGTTATCAAGTTTTATATTTATATTTTGCCGACTTTATCTAAAAACAACACTTTAAAGGGAAGTGTACCCGATCGGATGTAGCTTCGTTGGTAAGTAAGGTGTCGATCACTAAGAGCGAGAGCGTTAATCTATAGTTCTATCAATATTTTGGTTAACTAAACTAAGTTAATTTAAACTATGTTAATTCTAATCTATGTTAAGCATATGCTAAACCTATGTTAATCCTAATTCTAACATATAAGGGGGTTTTCAGTCTGAGAGACTGGCACGGGTTTTGTGGTAACTTAATCAATTTAAGACACAATAACACACGCAAGCAGATTAACAAAAGATAGAAGAGCGGACTAGCCAAATATAAGAAAACTGTATTAACCATGATTAATCCAATTAAAACGTTGGTTTATTTATTTAGTGCAATGAGTGCTTATCTCGAGGCGGAATATCATTCCAAGATTTAGACTGTACTTCTTCCTAAAACTTAGACACGTAGAATTCTGTCATAATTAAACGCATCCGCATAAAGCATCCTATTTGCTGATTATAATCTATCTTAGGAGATTAATAATGGTGATCTTATTAAACCCTAGCTCATGAAGACTTTACCCACATACTGCTTAATGGCAATTTATATTATAGTAGTCTACTGTCCGAGTTTTTACCAAAAGAATGAGTACGTTATTTGTTGATCCTAGGTCACCTGCTAGTCCAACTTGTTCACATAAATCAATGGTAAAGATAGGGCATTAATTGTGATCCTATTGTTCTAGATATATAAATCACTATATGGAGAGCCATCCCGACATCTAGCTAACTTGGTCGGTATCACTAGATCCAGTTGAATGATAGGTCGCATACAAAAGCACGTAAACAAGTATGAATTGATAAACATAAACAAGCAATCAACGATAAATTAAGCAATCGATATAAACAAACCAAACATTTAAATCTTCATAATCATGGCTAATACCCAAGGGTATTATCCCTTAACCATTGTAATCAATACAAGAATAATAATTCAACAAAGGTAAACTAACCGAGTTAAATGAATGATACCAAAAATCAAACGATTACTAGAGTATATGAGATTACAAAGTGTTTCCTATGGAATTAATAGCTTTGCTTGACCTCTTATGCTCTTCTAAAAATCGACTTTTGTCGTTAGAGTATCGAAAATATGATCAAGCACACCTAAAACTCGTTTTTAGGCCTTATATCTATACTGTCTGGAATTTGGTCGATACGCCGTATTGGTTGAGGTCAATATGGCGTATTGGAAGTTTCTTGGAGTATGGACCACGTTCATTATCTTCCAGAATATTTTATTGCTATATCTTGGATGCGGCGTATAAAAGTCTTCTAGATACGGCGTATTGGACTTTGTTCTTCGTGGTTTCTTGTGAAGTGTAGGCACATATAAGCCGTATCTTCCTTGATGGATACGTCGTATTGGATGTCAGAATATTATTCTTCAGATTTCTTTGTTTAAGCTCCGGAATGCGTGCCTTTTAGCTAATCTTCACAAAGTACTCCATAATTACTGCAATTCTCAAATATAAACGATTAAGTACCAATTCTTGCAATAATTATACAAAATGAGTAAATTACATGAGATAAATGATGCTATAAAAGTGACGTTATTTGATGTCATCAAATACCCCCCATGTAACACCCCCAAAATGGGTCACAGCGGAATATGGGTTTGGGAGCATTACTTCATAGATCAATAGCATAAGATATATAAGAACGACCTTTAAAAGTGTCGTTTAAAACCGATACATTGGATTTAACAAAATGTTTGATACAAAAGCCCGAAGCTTTACTTATTCGTTGTTAAATTATACAAAGATTCTAGTTCATAACAAATGCTTCTCCAAAATGTAATGCAACCAAATCTTTAATGCAAATGACTTCCAAAATAATGACCACCAATGTATCCCTTGCACCTCGTTCCTTATTGACCTCATGAGAAAAACATGCTTTAAAACGTCAACAATAATGTTGGTGAATTCATAGGTTTGTGAATTATATAAGTGTAGGACCGCAAGATTCCCCCGTGATAATACATTAAATGTAAACATCACAAAAATGTAATTACGTTTCCCTAAGCTCATGACACTGAAGCTCGACATAAATGAATTGCAATATAAATTGCCTACATTGCCCATGATGATGTTCTAACCCAGAACATCCCAAATCCGACATGGTATACGTTCGTTGGCTCGGTAGTTTCGACACCAGTGATAGCTAATCACCCGAACGGGGGCGTCACCCCTAAATAGATCTATTTATAACATTCGCGCTCACCCTCCAAGTGATTTACAGTTCATGATAGTGGGCACATTGGGTTATCGCTACTTAGGCAAACACGTAATCAGTTTAAATATGAAATGTTCACTTGCGTCCAATTATAAAACAAAGCATGTTCTCACCCCAAAACTTATAAATCATTATAAAATGTAAAACGTGGGGCTATGAACTCACCTCGAGTGGATGAGTTTAACAATGTAAATCACAACAGAAAATGCGTCACAAATACGCCCGAATGCAACCTAATCAATTTTAGGTCGTATGAGTACGAAGTACTTCGAATAACTACTACCATATATAATTCTATATAGCTACATCACCATCTAATCGTGTTTGTGAAATAATGTTTAAATTGCATTTGATAAATAAATACCATGTATTTGAACTCGTATAATCGTTAAACAGTTCAATCGCCTTTGTAAAATAATATTTATAAAGTTTAAAATAAGTATAAATATTATTTAAGTGATTCTAAAATGTTTCGCAATTTTTTTTATTAAAAACGAACCAACACTATTCACGTCAGGAAATAGTGCACAAGTTATAAAATAGTGCGTAACTTTCTCGTTTTAAGCCTCTTTGGTATGTTTCTTACGTCCATGCTTTCGTATTGAGACAACGTATCAAAATATGAATTTTTTGTATTTCATGTCCTATGATGAACAGTGCTTTTTACTGTTCATAGACTTATATAAAATTATTTTTATAAAATTAATCTTCGTAAACCCGTAAATGTCGTATTTTAATCGTTTTAACTTCGTTTTTAGTGATTCTTTCGAGCACGTCTTTGTTATTAAAAGTTATATCATATTAATGATGTTTTCAAAATTTTCATGTCTGAGATGAACAAGAATTTTAATAAAATTATTTTTATAAAAGTATTTATTATCGTAAACTCGCGAAATTCATAACTCATTCGTTATTGATTGAAAAATTACGATTCTTAATGTTTTGGAATCCTAAAAATGTGTACTATATGATAAAAATAACCCATCTTATATATCAGTAGTGGTCTATAACTTGTTTTTATAAAAAAAAAAATTATAAACCCGTTTAATTAACGTATAACTTGAAATTAGCGTATCTCCTTCGTTATAAATCGGTTTTTCGAGTTCTCTATATGCCCACGATACTTGTGACATGTAGTATTTTATAAAAGTATAAAATATATATGTTAAATTTCGAATTCAAACAGCCCCTTTGGATATTTTTGTTCAAAATGTGCTCAAACTTGTTTTTATGACTTTTTAGCTTTACCACTTTGTTACAAGCCCATTTCAACCCTTATTATTACATGTCTTTCACACCTAGGGTCCTTAGTCCATGATTAGTCAAAATATTGTCCAAGAATCACAAGATCCATGAGTTTACATACCTATTTGTCCATAACTTTATATATGTATACTTTTTAAGTAACTTGTTTATATATACTTTTTATATATAAACCACTCATGTACAATACTTATACATCCATTATAACATGATATTAAGATCCATATATCATTGGTAAAAGTTTACCAAACCATAAACAAGTGTAAAAATCTATTTTTACAAGTAAATAAGTTCTTAGATGGTGATTAACTACATAGCCATTATATACACATAAAATCATGAATGTAAAGAGATTAAGGTTTTTAGGTAACCTTAATATGATGTATGGTGATGAAAAATATGATCTAAACCCTTGTTTAGATCACAAACCCTAGGTTTCAAGACTTGAAAACCCTAATTTCAAGTGAAACCCTAATCTTGAATCTTTCTTGATTAACACTTGTAAACTTTAAACCAAACCTTCAAACCTTCTTGGGTTATCTTAGATATGATGTGAGAACACTTGGAAATGTTGTAGTTAAAAATTATATGGATGGTTTGTGTGTGGCTTTTTGAGCCGTGGCATATGAAGAGAGGGAAACGAGAATGTTTTGCTTGTTTACACCTTGGAAATAAGAGATGTGTATGTTTATTTACTAGTTGCTAGCTTTATATACTCATGTAACTAGTTGATAATAATTCTAGATGCATATTTCACTATGATTGGACAAGATGAGGAATTTAAGGAAGAAAATGGTTATGTTACTTGTATTGACTTATGTTTTAATGAAAGATGTGTTGTACAACATCAAGTTGGTAGATTTTATGATATCTTTCTTGGTATTTCTCACCAAATATGGCCCTAGATGCATAAGTATAAGATATTTTGTAAATTTTGGGTATTAAGTACAATTGTGGGTATTTGTTGAAGCGTAGAAAATTTTTGGTGGTTCCGGGTATGCCTAAACGTATTTTATCGCGAAACGTAACCAATTTACGTAACCAATAAAAATAAAAATGAACAATGTTAATAATTATCCTCAAAATAATGACTTAACACTTGCTTGATGTAAACATTTAATTGTTTGATGCCCGTTTACATTGAACGATAATTTTTAGCTTACGCGATCTAACTTAACGATTACGATTTAAAGCAAACGCGTACAATACTAAAAATACATAGTGGATTTATTGACGTCGTAAATGACCCTAAAATAAGGGGTGTTATAGTCTTCCCCCATTAAATGAACCTTGTCCTCAAGGCTTAAGACGCGACACTTGACAACGGTGCGGTCTTTGTGAAGAGATGTGGATATTTCTTTCGAAACTGATCCTCGCATTCCCATTTAAACTCAGGGCCTCGCCTAAAGTTCCATTGAACCTTGACAATTAGGATACGACTTTGTTTCAATCGTTTAATGTCACGATCTATGATTACTACTGGTTCCTTGACAAAATGAAGTTTGTCTTTAATATGAAGTCCATCCAACGGAACGTCTAATGGTTCGTTGGCATGGCACAATTTCAAGTTGGATACATGGAACGTATTGTAAACCTTGCTCAAGTCTTGAGGAAGCTCAAGCTTGTAAGCAACGGCTCCAACCTTTGCCAACACCTTGAATGGTCTGACATACCTAGGGTTTAACTTCCCCCGTTTGCCAAAATGTACGACCCTTTTCCAAGGCGAAACCTTAATCATAACATTATCCCCAACTTGAAATTCCATTGGCTTACGCTTTAAATCGGCGTAACTCTTTTGCCTATCATACGCGGGTTGTATTCTTTGCTTGATCTGGACGATCTTCTCGGTCCTCTCTTGAACTATTTATGGACCGGTGAGTTGAACTTCTCCAACCTCGGCCCCACACACAGGTGAACTACACTTTCGACCGTAAAGTGCTTTAAATGGTGCAGCCTTGATGCTAGCGTGATAACTGATATTATATGAAATTTCGACCGATGGAAAAAGGTTAACCCAACCCTTTCCAAAGTCGATCACACAAGCACGCAACATATCCTCGAGAGTTTAAATAGTCCTCTCGCTTTGTTCGTCAGTTTGTGGATGGTCCACAGTACACATATCCAGACTAGCACTCAAAGCCTTCTGAAGTGACCTCCTAAAATTTGATGCGAACCTAGGGTCGCGATTCATAAATGATTAAGACAGGTATCCACGCCTCGTGACTACCTCCTTTAGGTACATTCTTGCTAGTTTATCCATGGGATTAGTTTCCCTTATTGGTACAAAGATGGCAGACTTAGTAAGTCGGTCAACAATCATCCAAATGGTATCACAACCTTGTGACGACTTAGGAAGCTTCGTGACAAAATCCATGGTGATTGGTATGTGCTTAATTACACATACCTTTTACCTTTAAAAACGAGCTAAAATAACCAAAAACGGACTTAAAATGCCAAATATATGCTTGTTTTGCTAATTTTTTGCTAATTAGTAGTTGCATGAGGAATAAAGCAAGAAAGAGTGAAATATGAAGGATAGATAAATAGTTGGTGGTTCTGATCTAAGAAAAAGGACATAAAAAAAAGCCAACCAAAAACGACAATAAGAGCCGGGCGACTCGGAGATGGAAATGATTCGTGGAAAAGACAACAAAAGCACAATGAGTCAAAGAGAACCGAAAAGTCAATCAAAATCAAAATATTGAAGTAACAACACTATAAAAAAACTAGTCAAATGGTCAAAGTCAAAGATCTCAAATACCCATAAAGTCACCCCGACACAAATCCTCAACAAGCTAAACATGTGAAGAAAAAAGAATGTAGTTCAAGTAGTGCAGGTCAGTAATATTTTGAGGTAATTGCCTTCACAAATCCTCACTACAACTTGATATTTTCGCTTGATGAAATCAGAAGAGGGAAAAATGAAGAATAAGGCCAAATGCATTTTTATTTTTTGCTAAAAAATAATTTACTGGGCCTACTTTAAAACTGTCAACGTCTCAAAAAGAGACTTGTAAGCAACATATTAAGGAGATTCATGCAAAAAGAGTTTATATAATTTGGGGACTTTAACTTGCCAAAGTCCCCAAAGTTAATATAACAAAAAGGCCGATGGATGCAAAGTTACTATGCATATAGTGCGTTGTGAGGGGGCCATTTGTGGCCAATTCCTCCAACAAACCTATGTCTATTCCACCAAACAACTTTTCCGCCATTGTTTTCCCCCCTCGAAAAAACAACTCACGGGTTTACAAACCGTTTTTACCCTGTTAGATTACCACCACCACAATGGGTAATCACTTACCCCTCCTCCACTATAACCCTATAATCCCAGTATGGAATCCACAATTCCCATACGCCGCTATCACAAAACGGCTTAACTATATGATTATTGATGAAATTGCACAGGGCCACTATTGAAGCTTATGTGAAACCTCTCACAAACGAAACAAAGAAAGCACAACAAGAGACCTGGGACATCTATAAAAAGGAGAGAAAAACAAGTAGTTTGAGTAGTTTTAGAATTTTTTAATTTTCAGTTTTGTAATGTCCAGTACTTTTTTTAAAGCTCTTTCTTTACGTTTTTCAATTCGGTTTTAATTCGACTTGTACTTGTGTCTCATTGTAGCTTGTACTTAATCCATTTTCAGCAATTTAATCTCAGTTTTTAGTAACAAGTGGCTTTTCTCATTTCAATAATTTATAGCTGCATTTAATCTCAATAAGCTCTAATAAGCTCATTTGAGCTTATACTTGTTCATAAGCTCAAATTTAGTTTAAAACTTGTTGAAATTCCTTTACTTACTAGTTTTGTTCAATTTAAATCAAATACTTGATAACTGGAGGTTCATGAGATTCATTTGGATTAGCAACAAGGAGGTAATAAGCTTTAGAGCTTATTGAGCTTTAAGCTCAGGTTTTAGAGGCAAGGTGCCACTTAGGTATAAGCTTTTAAGCCACTCACTCAACAAGAGTGGCTTGTGACTGAGACTACAAAAAATCAAGGTTTCATTTCTCAATTTTCATTTAGCTTAATTTTTATAGGCTTAAAAACTTAGCTTATTATTACTTTTAATTCCTGTTCAATTCTTGCAAACATATAACTTTTTTAAGGCTTGTTTAGATTTGTTTAGTTAGCTTAGTGATGTTAATGCATTGAGTTGTTATAGGTTTAGTTCATTAAGATCTTAAATTCTCAAGTTCTGTCATAATAGTACAATGAGCCTAGGAGAGAAACTAGCTTATATTTCCTAATAAGCTGTAAGTTTTAGTGTCAAAATAGTTTAATTAGTGTAGTATTAGTAAGAGTAGATAAAAGGTTTTAATAATTTTAGTGTTAAAATAGATTTTAATGTCACTTTAGTTTGACAGCTTAAAGTAAAGGGGTGTTTGGGTCAACACCCAAAACGGGTCAAAATGGTCTTGGTTTGGGTTATGGTCATTAGGTTGGTTTCAGCTTAAGTATTAAGCTCTATTTAGCCTGATTTTAAAGGTTTTTCAGTTTTAAAAAGTGTTGTTCAAGGTTCTTTAAGTCACTGTTTGAAACTGTTGGATTTTGAGAAAACTCAAAGTGCTTATTTGGATAAGCACTTGGACACTTGAGTTGTGGTGTCAAAAGTGAGTAATTGTGGGTTTAAAACAAGCTGTCAAAATGCCTTGTGTCCTTTTGACTTTGTGAGTCAAAACAGCCCAAGTGTTTTTAGTGTCACAGTTTTAAAAATCCAACACCTTTTTTCACCATCAAAAATCAGCAAGTTAAAATGATTTTTAAAAAGTCAAAAATTGGTGCATAAGTCCATTTCCTAGGGTATTCAATCTGTTTAAGCTTATTTTCTTAATTTGAGCTTATTTGACAGCTTTTAGAAAGCTGTCAAATAAGCCCTTGAGTTTAGCTTAAATCTCCCCTGGTGCAAAGGGGAGACTTTAAGCTCTCATTGCTTAGCTTTTAAGTCCACTTAAGCCCAATCTCTTGGCTTATTTTAAGAGCTTATAACCCCTTGTATAAGCCCTCTAAGTTTCAGCCTTTAAAAAGCTTGTTTGATGGCTTATTTTTAAGCCCAAACTTGGCTTTTGACTGTTTTAGCATAAATTAGTGTAAGGTTGCTCATTTTTACTTTTAAGCTTATTCAGCTTATTTCATAAGCTCACTTGTGTTCTAAAATAGCTTATTTAGATAGATTAGCTAAGTTGTTTAGCTTTTGCCTTTTTCTTAGCTTATTTAGAGTACACAGCTTATGCATTCTAGCCATTAAGCTTTGTTTTAGTTTCTGTCAACATAAGCTCTCAACAGCTTATTAGTCTAAGCTTTAAGCCTTTTTAAGCTTATCTAGGTTAGTTTAGACTCCTTTTAGCTTATTTAGTCCTTAGCCTAGCTTATTCGACCACAACAAGCCAAATGACTTAGCTTTGCAAGCTTTTAAGCTCTTTAAGCAAAACAGTCGACTTTAAGCTTATTTTTAAGCTTATTCACAGCTTTTCGTAAAAAGTTGTAGTTGACAAAGTTGTTAAGCCCCACGAGCTTAACAACTTTGCTTCTTTGAGTTTTCGAAAAAAAAAGGGAAAGACAAGAGGTCCGGGTGAGCAAGACTCGAACCCGTGACCTCTCGATACAGTCCCCTTTTGTACACACTCTCACCGCTGCGCCCTTGGGTCTTTTTCGTTAAAGACTCAAGGGCTTGCATATTTAAGGGTGTTTTGGCTTTTAAGCTTATAAGCTGTAACATCTTATTTACGGGCTTATTTTTAAGCCAATTTTGCTTTTTCTATTTTTCGTAGGATTTATATAGTGTAAAGTATTTTTCAGAATTTTTCGTAATCATTTACTATTTTTTATAATTTAATTTAGTTAAAACTTTTAAAAATTCATAAAAAAT
>BQNB010155098.1:0-15436 GCA_026074375.1 Tanacetum coccineum
AAAACTTATCACCATGTCCCTAACTAATTCGTCGTCGTGACCGGCAGGGATAAACCTGAATAGAATAGTGCGTGTCAGTTATTTAGCATAAAAAACATGAATTACAATCATATTTATTAACCTTAATATATAGAAGCGTGTGTTTGGAAAAAATCTTGATTTACAACAATATGGTCCTAGGAAACCTAGTCACACTGTGCGTAAATAATGTCTTAAATAACATGCATGGGTCATACTTGAGATGGCATGGGAGCCTCCTCAACCACTCACGTACAGTACTTGTGAAATGACATGTTTACCCTACGATTGTTTCACTCGGATTGGAAATAAAGGGCCAAGATCTTTTTTAAAGAAACACAAGTATCCACAAAATAAACACAATTATCTACCGGTTAAAAACGTCAACTTCTCTTTATATACACACAAGCAAATCACCAAAACAAACTTCCATCACTAGAACCGCAACTTCTTTGTGTCATAATATTTCAATTGAGTCGAAATTCTCGGTAGAGATCTCAATTTGTCAACAATTATTTTAGTATGGTGCTCTTTGGCTCTAATTTTTTTCACAAAAGTGTTACAAGTGGTTTAGACTACCTTCATAATGTTCTAAACTTATATCCGCTAAGCGCATCACAATACAAATGGTTGTTGCGCCATATCAGCCATTTGTTTGAACAAATGGTTGTGTCGCATCTAATACTAATTATTGTGCAAAAAAGTCGAACTCAAAATCTGGATCCGGGTCAGAATGACTACATGGTGTTTATTTGTTTATTAAATCATAGAGGATTTTTTCTTTATTAGTTCCTTTGTACTAGAACTGGAATTGGTATGCCCATACTTGCCAAGAGTGGGATTTCAAGAAAGTCAAGTTGGGTTGTGCGGGTATAATGGCAGTCAAACATACATGTAAATAGAATGGAGGTGTTGGGTTGAAAATTTTGCAAGATGGATCATATTGTAACTTTTGTAATATTGGTTCATGTACCATGAAATATTTATGATGTTCGAAAAAAAAAGAAGCAGCAAACTTTATCCATAAATTTTCACTTAAATGTCTTAAAATTTAAAGTGGTACTTCTTTTCTAGTCATCTCTATCACTATTCAGTTATATATGTTTCAAAGAAACTTTTTATTCTATCACATCTATAATATGTACAATTTAAAGTAATTTTAGTATTATGAAGTTATAATTATTTGTAGATTATATACAAAGTAACCTGAAATTATGAATGTGAAATTTAACTATTGATGACGTATAACACGTATAGCATGCCTTTGGGCCTGGACTACATAAGCCGTACATGAGCCCAGGCCCAATAGGACAATCGAAAAGTACAATGGACCAAAACTAAGCCCAAACCAAACTAGCTACGGTCCGGAAGCAGCAAGACGGACGAGGGGTTTCTAGAGGACACTTTCGCACGTCAGCGAAAGTCCGCTAGGCAAACCCATATCCGCAAGTCACAGTTATAAGCGGACTCTTGCCTGACAAGGGTCCCACTTCGGCCCACCAACAGGCCCAAGCGAAATACTAGGAAAACCTAATATTTGGCTTACCTGTAAAAGGGGGTACTCTGACACCCCACAAAGTATGAACCTCTTACCATATTTTACACACACATACTCTGACAAACATGAATACTTACTCTCACGCCGGAGTCGAATCGTGGGGTCCGTTCCCACGGTAAGACTAACGGTTTATGTCACACCCCCAATTTCACTGCAGCGGAAGACTGGATTTGGGATTGTGACTTCATGGCGTGAAGAGGACTTGATACGAGAGATAGACCTCTACATGCCAATATACCAATGCAGACTCCTTATATCCCGTAAGATAGAACACCTGAGAAAAACATTGCTAAAAGTGTCAACATAAAGTTGGTGAGTTCATAGGTTTTGTTATTTGATAATAGTGATGAACCACAAGATTTATAACCATAGCATGAAATATAGTAATCCTATATATCACAATGAAAAGTATTTACTATTGTCTAAGCTCATGACACCGAAGCGTTAACATGTGGTATCATAGATAAGCCCATGCAGATGTTCAACCCACGACATCCGTAACTGACTCAAATGAAACTGTGTTTGCTTGACTAATGTCAGTCCAAGACAAACAGGGACGTCAATCCCGATAGATCTATCCATAACATTCGCGCTTACAAGTAATTAACGGTTCATGATAAATTGGGCAGCATAGCAAGTTGGGTCGAATAGGGACTTAGACCCAATAGTAAATCAGTAAATGTACTTGTGTTCAACTGTTAAAAATAAGCAATGTTCTCACCCCAAAGATGATTTAAAATAGTGAAGTAGGGGCTATGAAAACTCACCTTGTTGATTAATCGTCTGGAATTGATAATGGATTAATGCACGTCAAATAGTGACGCAGTCAAACACCTAAGCAATTATGACAAATCTGAGTTTACATTCTAAAAATTTAATGTATGAAATGACTTATGCAAATGGGTCAGCAAAGGGCACTGTCGTTTATGAGATAACGTTTTATGTTTTTAAAATGTTGATCAAACCGTTGGCTCTAGGGATGATACACAACTTTACA
The DNA here is from genome assembly GCA_026074375.1 of Tanacetum coccineum. Lineage (NCBI taxonomy): Eukaryota > Viridiplantae > Streptophyta > Magnoliopsida > Asterales > Asteraceae > Tanacetum > Tanacetum coccineum. Next base: position 2,574 of record BQNB010155098.1, read on the forward strand.
TCCATGAGTATATATACATAATTTGATAACATTATGCGTCGCAACTTATAATTACAAGTTCATGCGATTTATATCTTAGGAAGATATAAGCATTATTTGCAAGTGTCTAAGTTTATATATTTTCCTATCACGCCTATTTATTTATATCGTAGTCGTCAATTAATTTGTAGAATCATCAGTTTTATATATATATCACGGTTCGTTCGACTTGTTTAAGTTATTTATAAAAATTTATTTATTTACATCTAATACCCTTAAGTTTCAAAATGGCAGATCTTAGTCCCTCTATTAAGTAATTTACACAATTAACCTTTAACTTTCGTGTGATTGTTTTTAATCTCTTGATTTTCCAAAATAGGGTTATACTTTTATAACTTTCATGTTTAAAACCCGAATAAGCTTTAATTTTTTTTAGCATTAACGAATTTATATTACCCGCATTAAATTCGTTCACACGTTTGTAAATTAATTTCGTCGTTATTATATCTAATTCGTTGAAAATCATTGTTTATAGTTTTCTAACGTTTGAATAAATCCTGTTTCGTTAGCGACCTAACCCATTATATGTATAAAATACATGTTCCACTTCTTTTTTTTTCTTTTTGCTGCTGAACAGACGCAACCATAGTGAGTTGTTATACTCATTGTTTTCAGTTTCTCTCCTTCCCAACTTGCTCAAAATATTCATATCTGGTTCTCCCATTAAAACCCATAATGTGCCCGACTCAATTACTTAGGTTATGAGGCCTTTAAATGTTGCGATATAAGGACGTTTGGTGTGCTGAGCAGACCCAGCATCGACTGTTGTGGTTACTTCTCTTTGCAACGCAACACCCACAACAAGGCTTTACCCTTTTATGGCTTAGTGGTACGTCTCATGTGTTACTTGTGTCAAAGGTTTGTAGGCACGAACCAACGAGCATGAGTTGTTTGTTTTTAACAGCGTATGTGACACACTCATAGCAAACAAAAAGAAAAAAAGGTCGGTGTGGTTCGTTTTAGGTTACTTGGTCACGCCCTTAGTATACGTCGAGGTCATAATATAAGGGTTTCAATCAACATTTCATGCGTAATCCTAGGGTTTATTACCCTCTAACAAGCCAACGTATTTGATCACTACATGCTTAAGGTTTTTATAAGACTTCTTGGTTCGTTACTTGTTTATACACGTGATGCGTTGTTTGAAAGTTTTATTATATGTTGTTATTTTATGTGTGATGTGACTCGGCCTTCGCATGCATGCGTACATGCTAACCACGCATGGCTATATGCCGTGCACTAGTATGCTATGCCAAGGCTTTTGGCTAGCTTGCCAAGCCGGACGCGTTTTGGTCTTTGGTTGCGAGTAAGACTTACAAGTGTGAATGATATGGCACAATGAATGTTATGCTATGAGAATGACTTACAAGTGTCCAAACGTTTGCTAGACGATGGGAAGAGGTGACGGTGTCAAAAAGGACTCGAACCCTTCTTGTTTCTACTCTTTACATCCAACGCCTCCTAGCTCTTGAATCCAACGGAACTCGAACTTTGCATGTGAATGACATTATTTAAAATTTAGTTATGTTAAGAGTGTGCATGCATGGCCTTATTTATACTTGAAATATTCACTCAGTTCCTGAAGCTTTGCATGTGAATGACATTATTTACATATACTATTGATGTATGATACTATTTGTTATAATTGTTTCTTTTCTAATACTATTAAGGGAATAGGTGCTATATTGAATTGAAATATGAAACAAGACGTAGCCTGTGAATGATCTCGAAAGGTGTAGGACATGCAATGATGGTGTTAGTTTGCTTATTTTGAATTTCTTTCTACTGATTGACTTAGATAGCATTTTGTATAGCAAAATTTTGAGAAAATGAAACGTCAAGTTAAATTGTTTATTTAGTAATATCTAAATATTGGTCCATTTATAATTTTAATTATTGAAGTATGAATGGGTTCACAAAATAATATAGTCGTGCGACTTTGTTTCACAACGCGTGAAAATATGATTTTTATTGCTACGTGTTTTCTAAAGTACCCCTTCTTGATTCGTAAACAAAATGACGATTTTTACGTGCTATTATAATTCTCAATAGCATAAAATATTGCATGTCGCTCGAAGGATAACTTTTTATTGAAAAGTAACGGAAATTTTGGCAATTGCTTGTGACACGTGCTCTTGTGTAAAGTGATAAAGAGCTCTAAATTTTTCTAAGGTGTTACATAAAGGGTTGTAATTTTGGGGATTCACTTATATTAGCTTTTTCTCTTAACTTTGAATGCTCAAGTGAAAATAGTGTAGGGTCATTATTAGGTATGTTTTGATTAAAAGTACTTCATGTATTGGTAATATAACAGCTTGTGTCCCATTCGTCAAACGGGATAGGTGTCAGATGGTTGGTTATTGATGTGTTTCAAAAGCTTTAAATTTATAATGACTGATAGTACCAATTTATTATAGGGAAACACACGGGTAAAAGTATAACCCACGTATGTAGTATAATCTTTTTAGGCAAGACCAGGTCGTTCCACGGGATTAGGTATTATAAGAAATAGTCAATAAAATTACGAAAAGGTACTTATCTTATAGACTGTCACGGATCTAAAGATAATGATTTGATTCAAGATATTTCGAAATGAATAAAAACCTTACATCTTTCACCTTTTTCAAAACTGAATCATCTCTTTTACGCATTGAAAACATTTCATCCCTAGAATACTTAAATCGTTTGGAAATGTTTTCCCCCTTTCTTTTCCAGACTTGTTTTGAACTTTTGTTATTTTCTCATGATTTTGAGAAGCAATGTTTCAAATGATTTGTTTCTTCAATACTTCCTATCTTTATTTGCAAATAATAAGTAGATAAATTGATAAACCTTTCTTGAAATCGGTTTGAAGATTTATCCGTGTAAAATCTGTTTTTGAAACATTCATTGGAATTGATTTTGTGAAAACTTGAGAAACAACCATTTTTTTGTTTTATTGAATCTACACAATCTCTGTAATGCATTATCAAATCATTGTTCTTTTTTTTCAAGATTTCAACAAAAAGTTTCATGTGTTTTCTTTCAACACATTAATGGATGTTGCTCAAATCATTGTTTTCTTTTTGCAACGAAGTGTAATTTTGAGATGCCAACTGCGATTTTAATAAATAATTCTCTTTTTTCAAAGATTTGCAAAATACGTCTCAAATTTTATCATTCTTTTGAAAAGCTCCGTTTTTGACATCCAATCAAAATCTTTGACTCGTTGTGCTAATTCCTTTTCCAACTTTGAAATCGTACTCTCAAACACATTTTTCTCGTCATCAAAACGTTTCACTTTATCCCCCATTTCTTTTACAAGTTCCAAATTCTTAGTCTCAAACGTTGAACTTGTAATGGAAATCTTTGAAACGTTTGATTCTATAATTCTTTCTTCGATGCATTTAATTCATTTTTTTTCTCCAAGAGAAGTTATCTTGTTTTAAAAACTAAACTTTGTTCAAGTCAAAATTTTAAAACATCATTGGAAGCCAACAAATCATTATACTCTTTTTGCTCGAAGAAGACACTTTATCCAAGAAATTCATTTTTAGCTAAAACATTCGTTTAATCCTCTTGTCAAACATAATGATTTGGTTGTTCATCTAATGAGCTGAAATACTTAAGTTTCTCCACAAGGTTCCGAAACTTTATGAGTTCATTTTTTTGGAGTCAATATCTTTTAACAACACAGTTCTTTAGGTCTCAGTACACTTTTTAAAGATTATCAACTCATGATACTCTAGATTTTAGAACCTATGATTATCATTTGCAAACATTTTATTTCATCTATTAAGCTCATCAATTTCTTTTAACCCGCAAAATATTTCATCTAAAAAATTGTAAAACCAATTCATCAATCATTTCTTTTAATTGTGTTTGCAAATCAAACATCAAATCTTTCTAAGTTATCTGTGTGTCATAACTTTTCTAACATACAAACTCAGATTTGTACCTCATACAAAATTGGCTCACATTGTTCTTCCAACAATCTTATTTTCTCACACTGAGCAAAAATTAATTCATCTCTTTCTCTCAAAGTCGCTTCGGCAAGTGCACGTACCTTAGATAGCTCTTCAACTGATAAATTCAAACTTTCGTTTACACTCTTAAGTTCCTCAAATTGCACATGAATATTTGACACATTGTACACTCAACAACTTTTGACTTTAAATTTGCATTTTGACTCTGAAGTTCATTAACTTGCGCTCGAAGATTTTGAACCGTTGTAAAATCAACAACTTTTGACTTCAGACGTTCATTTTCGGAATCCTTTTTATGTAGACACTCTTTTCTCTGAAATTGTCGTTTGTTTAATCTTAAGAGTGTTTTTTAGCTCAACTAAATGGACCACGCATTGTGTCCAATGAGAATTCTCTTGTTTCTTTAAATCTTATAGAATATAATAATCTGTCATTATCGTAAAACTAATAAAAAGATGATTAAATATTTTATTCGTTTTTCTACTCAAGTTTTTCACACGTATCTTTATAACGATTCGAGACTCGACTTATCCCAACTACTCATATACATGATGAACAAATTTGATAAACTCAATTAATTAACTGTGACACACCCAACTCGATTCTAAAATCCCACAAAAAAATTCCAACGAACAACCTGATAAATGCGCTCGATTAATCACGACAAACTAATATCTCGCAAACGTTTTTTTTAAACTAAAACCGTAAACTAAAACTATTTAATTCTCAAAAAAAAATCACTAAAAAAAATCTAACACAAAATTTTAACAATATATATATTTTTTATTATTAAGAACAACACTACTTACTAAAAAATGTCTCTAACTAAAAAATGTTTCTACTTAAAAAATTATTAAGCTCAATTAAAAACGTAGATATAAGTACTCGCAAAAATTCAACTCAAATTTATAATCAATCCGAGATTATCGACTCACTTAAAATCATTGTCTAAGAAAAATCACTAACTAAAATTTAACCCACTTGACCAAAATTTTAAACAAAATTCGTTTAGCCTATCAATAAAGATAAACAAATCTCGGCCCAATTTTGAGTATATGAACTTTTCGGTATGAACAATAATAACACTCAGGCCCAACCAATCTTAAAATGATAACCCTAAAAAATCTTCTCGTATAAGACTCTCCACACATCACAAACCCTAGCACTCTTCTCAAATACACGCCTCTCTTTATTATTATCACAGATCTAAAATAAATTGCTCCAAAAAAAAATCTATTTTGGTCACACAAACAACATACTCTAAAACCAAACACACGCCTCTGCTTATACTCTCTCTATAACACAGCCACACAATCTCACAAAAAATACAAATTTCTTATCAAACAAATGCTACAACTAACAAAATACATACACACTTGGTCAACACCTTTTGATAGAATTTTTTTAAGCAGCTTTTGTTTTGATTTGTATACTTGAAGATTCGAAGACCAGGTAGGTGTAATCTTTTCTTATTGTTTGATGTTGTGTTTTTTGATTACAAATCGAAACAAAGAAGGAACGCAGCAGTTTTGTTGAAGTTCTTGTCTTTTTGGTTTCGAAAATTAAAATAAAGAAAAGATATTTCTTAATCTTTAAATCGCACAAGAAATATGAACCAAAAACTGAGATCTATTTTCGTTTCTTATGAACCGTCTTTTTATTTTATTTAAGATCTGTGATGAAAGACGAACTGAGATCGTTGATGTTATGCTTCTCCAATCGATCGATGATGAGTTTTCTTTTATTTATGTTTTGAATCTTTGATGTATTTAAGTAAAATATGTTGATTGGTTGTTGTATGAAGAGATGGTTTTAGATGTGATTTAGATCTAGTTTTCATGTGGATTATTATGACAGATCGTTATGAAATGGTGTAAAAGTCTTTTAAGATTGTGATATCACTTAAAACCCAACAAATCTGAGATTCTTTAGTCATTTCAAGTTCGAATCTAGCCCTTTTTTTATTTTTATAACAAAGCTTATAAAACTGAGTCTATCGAAAAATGATTATCAAAAATAGTATCGGGAATGACCTTTGACCAAAAGTCAATTCCGAATTTGACCAAAATAACTGTTTTGATCGAATGTTGACCAGTCTACACCGAGTTTGACCAAAATAACTGTTTTGACCGAGTTTGACCAGTCAACACCGAGTTTGACCAGTTTGTTACAGTTCCGAAATTCAAATAAACAGTTTATTTCAAGCAAACCAGATACTGAATTTGACTAACCAATATTGATCAAATCATACGATAAAACCGTAAGCAGCCAATATCGATTAAATCAAACACAATAAGCTCAGAAACACAATAATAAGCTCAGATTAAGCACATTTTAAGCATGATAAAGCACACTATTAAGCTCAGAAACGCAATAAGCACACTAAATAAGCAATAAGCAAAATCTGGACGGAATAAGCTATCGATAAAGCTTATCCTTACAAAATAACTCCAATAAAACTTTAATAAGCAGATACATCAATCCAAAATAAGCACTAAAACACGTTATCTCGATCTCGATAAACACGAACAACACAAATTAACACTAATCCGCAATCATTGGCTCTTGATACCACATATTAAGCAATAAGATCTGGACGGAATAAGCTATCGAGTAAGCTGATCAGAACATAATAAGCACGAAATAAGCTCAAATAAGCTGATCAGCAATCAAAAAGCACTAATAAAAAAACAACCTAATCTCGATATTCGATAAACACGAACAACACAAAAATAACACTAATCCGCAATCATTGGCTCTTGATACCACATATTAAGCAATAAGATCTTGATTGATGACTAGTGTGTGAAGATTAAGGTGTAATTAGTGTGTGTTGTATAGAGAAGAGAAATCCCTGACTTGCCTTTTAATTAAATGAAGTTTTTACATCTTAATCTTGACATAAATACCTTATTTATAGCCTTATTAGATTGTTGACTAAATTTTCCTAACTTGACATATTTAGTCCCTGCACTTTATAATAGTGCTTACAAGTAGAACATTTCTTTATTTCTAACAAAGAAGAACCCAAGAGCCCCTAAGATACCCCTAGCCGGCTATAGACCAAGATGGGAGACAAGATGGCTTATTTTTAGCACCAAGGGTCCCCCACAGAGCATCATAGGCTTGTTTGAAAATCCTAAACATGCATTCCATCACTTGTTTTCAAAATAACACACACAGACACACTTCTCTCTCCTTCTTTCTTTTGTTTTGTCTGAACACCTAGAACACACACACACTTAGATTTTTCAAACTTTGATCAAAAACATTAGAGAAGGTACTCCCCGGTTATTCTATTGCACTGGTAAGCATTAAACAACTTTTTTGGGTTTGTCCCGGTTCGCGTTGAAATTTACTTTGAAGACACATATATGTAAGCTCTTCTCAATTAAGTTTTACTTGTACTTTTGTGGTTGCTAGTGATGCATAGATGATAGTTTGTACGCCTTATCGTTTAAAATTGAAATCGATAAAATATTTTAAAAAACGATTTTCTCTAAGAGTGCGTGTTGGGGGTTCGAACTAGGGAAAAATGAGTAAGGGTTTTGCTAGTTTTGATATTGTGGTCGTGATGTGACAACGAGAAGCTCAACCCTTTATATATATTAAATATAATAAATATATAAATATATAATAAGAATCAAAAATCTTAATTGTAGTAAATCTAGAAGTATGATTCCTTGGTCGTTATCCCCAACGAGGAATGCAATTGCAAGTCGGTTGACGTTTTGATAATCGATGCTTGAATGGAACAAAGATTTAGATTGGTTTTCTAAAACTACGTGAAAATTAATGCAAACACTTAAAAACAATTAAAGCAACACAATTTTAAACTAAAAACTCAAAACGGGGATCCTAAAAACGCGACTTAAAAACTAACTAAGGCAAAATTAAGTCCTAAAATGATCTTTTTGAATTTTATAAGTCCTAATTTAACTAAAACATAAGAACTAAGAAAACTAGACCAAAAACGAAAATGATTTAGGCTTAAAAACACTAAAAACGTGAACGGATTTTCCACTCCATCTCTTTAAAAAAATCAATGATGGGGGGCAATTTGTTAACATCGTACGAAAGCAAATCTAATTTCCTAAGTCCTAAATGTTAAAAGAAAATTTTCAAAAAAAGAATTATATTTTTTTGACTTTTATATAATTTTTTTATGAATTAAAAATGATTTAAATGAAATTAAATGTTAAAAATACTAAACTAATTCTAAAAATTCTAAAAAAATCCTGAAAAGTGCATTGAACAATGAAGAATCTAATAAAAATAAGCTGGAGAAAACAGCTTATCAAATAAGCTGTGAAATAAGCTAAAACAACTTATTAACCAAGTGGGCTCTAAAATTTATAACATATTTAAATATGCAAAGATAAAACCGAAAAAGACCCCAAGGGCGATTGGTATTGGTGTAGTTGTGTGTAATTAACGTTTTTTGGAGAGAAGGGTAGAGGTCCCGAGTTCGAGTCCTGCTCACCTGGGACTTCCCCTAATCCCAAACGTTTTTATTTTCCATTTTTTACAACTTTTTAGAAGACATAAAAATAATCAACTTTTACAAAACTACTTTTTTTATAAATCAAAAATAAGCACAGAATAAGCCCTAAAAGGTGACAGAATAAGCTATAATATACTAAGACACTATTTTAAAAATATGCCCCCTGAGAGTTAACTGGTCATCTTTTGAGTCCAATAAGCAATCCAAAAAGAGAAATAAGCTAACACAGATGATAAGCTATATCTAAAAAAGCACTTTTGAACAAAAATAAGCAACTAAGATAAGCTAGAATGGCAAATTCACTAAAAAGCTATAAAACTTAAATTTTTTTAAACTACAATGCAAATAAGCTTAAATAAGCTTAAAACTGAAGGAATTAAGCTAAAATGACTTAACTAACCTAATGATCTATACTAAATCTAAATTAAGCAAATGCAATAAGCAAATAAGCCTAAATAAGCAAAAGAGCTTTTTGGCAAAAACTGATAAGCAAACAGCCAAAGGGGACTTTTCAGACTTAAAAAATAAGCTAGCAAACAAATCCTTATAGCTTAGTGGCTTATACCACTGAAAAACTTGGCCAAAAAGCTACAATAAGCAACAAAGTAAAAGCAATTTGAAATTCAAATAAGCACTTAAAAAGCTTCATGAAAAAGCTATCTCACACAGATTTGACACTTAGAAAATTTTTCTTAAACTTTTGCAATCTTCAAAATACAAGCTATGAGCTTAAAAATAAAGCTAACCAATAGACCTTATGAACTTAAAACCCTACAAATAGATTAAGATTTGACCTCAAAGAACAAGAATCAACCATCAAAAAGCATTTTGAAATTCACAATAAGCCATAGAAAGCAAATGAAAAAGCTTTTTCTTCTTTTTTTCAACACTTAGTTAAACAATTGACAGATTTGGTAAAAAACTACACTAACAAATGCGCTAATTTACTTGATTCCAAACTTGTTTAACACATGCAAAAACATAAAAACTTTCTCAAACTACAAGATTCAAAGTCCCTAATCAAATAAGCAGATAAAATGAAGCTAAAGCTCACATATCAAACCACAAATCCTTAAAACCTTAAAAAGTAGATACAATAAAAACTAAACAAACTAATATATTGGGCTAATTTTAACAAAACTAAAATTTACTCAAGTGTCAAAATGCATTTTTGGGACGCCATTTTCCCACCCATGAAAACATTTAAACCAAACAAACACCGCCTTATAAGTCTAAAAACCAATATTAAAACTTGATTTAGAACTTATTGTTAAGCCATCAAATTACCAAAGACCTAAGATAAGTTAAATAAGACTAATAAGCAATATTAAGCATATTTAAGCAACTAATAAGCAATCAAATAAGCTAAAACAGATTGTGCTAGTCTATATAGTTTTAAAAGCGACAGATTATAATAATACTTAACAAAATGAATCTCTAAACTAAAAGAGGCAACATAAAAGCATCAAATAACATATAACAAGCATCAATAAGCAGCAATAAATCAAGAGATACGCACAATAGCAGTTGAATAAGTTAAAAAAATTTAATCTAAAAATGAAAAATAAAGAACTAACACAACCCTTGCTTAAACAGGGCAAACAATGCTCAAAGTGCTTATCTACAAGCTCTAGCTTATCAAAGATAAGCTAGTGACAACAATAAGCCCTTCCCTTTTTAGCTTATCTTCCATTTGAGCTTTTTGAGTGATTTTTTGTAAAAATAAGCTTAAACTTACGAACTATGAAGAGTTTTGTAAGACATAAGTAAACAGCTTAAGAATTTTTTATATAAAAGAGCATTTGTGAGAGCTTATAAAACATTGTTAAATCATCAAACACTTATCTAAAAAACGATTAAACAAAAAAAACTTAAATCTTTTATTAAACTTAAAATCAGTACAAGGCTTTTAAGAAAACAATACAATAAGCTAAAAAGACTTAAATTATAAGCTGAAAAAAACTAAATACAAACTGCCCGAAAGGCTTACAAATAAGCCTATTTATACTAAGTAAAAGAAGATTCTAGGACTTGTGCTTTCTTTGTGAGAGCTCCTCGGGTGGGTGTTATTGTAGTGTGAGAGTCTTCAAAGAGCAATCTCAGCCATTGAAATTGAGTAGTCCCCCAAGTCTTATGATCTTATAAGCCATTGAACTCTTTTCTTGTTCCTTGGACGAATAGGAATGCTAAGGATTGCCAAGGTGGATTTTGGTGGGATTAGGTGTGTTAAGGTGTTAGCGACATAGGGATAAATAAGGGGATAATGTCTTATTCTATAGAGAAGACAGGACACAACCTGGAAGATGTACAGTGTCATCGCGCCTTATTTATAAGATTTATAGAAAAGGCAAGACTGGTCCCCTGAGGGTGTTTTAATTTATTTCAATCAAGTCCGTGAAGTGTGCAACCTGCCCCTTAAAGTTTGTAAATAAGTTTTAGCAACCTTGTTAGTCTTTAAAGGACTAAACGTTGTAAGGTTTAAAAAGGGTGTGATGGTTTAACGTTAGTTATAATAAGGGGGTGATTGGCCAATTGTTGGGCCGTCATATAAATAAAAAGGAACTTGGGCCTTTATAAGGTTGTATAATGGTTTGTAGGTTTGTAAACATTATAAAGTGGGCTTGACCCTGGCCCACTAGGTATAGTAACGAGTGGGCCCAGCTTATGGACAATTTAAGTTTTCGGGTTCGTTTTCGAGTGCTTTTTCAATGCCACTTTCCAGGGGTTAGACTTTGATATTTTTTGGTTGACTTTGGCTTTTGTCTTATTGACTTTCTTCACGGTCCTTTTCCGTTCTCGTGCTCGGTTTTGTCGTTTTGGCTTCGATTTTGTCCTTTTCTTGGATATCCGTTTCCTGCACAATACAAATGCAAAACATACAAATACAAATGTATTTTGGTATGTTTTTGGTCCCATATTAAGACCGTTTTTAAGTGGTCAAAGGTATGTTTAATTAAACACAACCAAAATCCCCCCATACTAAATATTGCCGTATCCCTTAAGCAAATGCTATAAAGTAAGCAGTTACTTAAAGAAAAGAAAACTACGAATCTTCTCGATCCCGCCTCAACTACAAATACCATCGAAAAGTAGCAAGTGTTCATTCGAGGGAAATTTAAAGAATCAAGAGCTACGCAAAGCCCCTGTTTTTACCATTTTTAAAAGATAACACTTATTCCTAGTTAAAATTTTGTATTTTTCCTTTTCTTAAATTTTTAATTTTTTTTCCTTTTTTAGCAACTAACTAACATATTTGACTTTCGTTATTTTCATAACCGTTAGGGATCATAGAAAAAGATGCATTTTGATCCTAAAATGATAAATTCATCGTCCCCGACTTTTCACTCGTTCCAAACCAAGCTTAAAACAAAATCACTGTTAAATATCAGTTATAAGCTAACACTACTCATAAGTTGCAACTTTGAGAACTTTTTCCAATTCCCACATTTACTATATCCTTAGGTGAATGTGCCATTTTGTAATTCAACCATGATCAGCGTTTTAACCAAATTCATGCTTCACGTTTCCACCCGAAATAATAAGTTTGAAGGCGATCTCATCTCATGTAGCAAACTGTTTCGTCTCGCACATCCCAACTTAGTCTGCTAAGATGAACCAGCTTATTGTTATGAACAAAAAAAAATTTGAGCCGTGGGTATTTTTTTCACAAAATAAGCCACGAATTTTGATCTTGTTTAGCCACACGAATCAATCACAAATCCACTCTTTGCTCTGATACCAATTGTAGGATCCCGTTAACACTTCATAACATATATATCATACACGAATTTGATCTAGAAATGAGAAAGAGAGGTGAGTTGTTCTAGAGAGAGAAAGAAGAGAGAGAGAGAGAGAGATGAGAGAATATGGAAAATGATATTATTTAGAAAATGAACAACTAACTCTTTTCTAAATAGAAAAGAGTTTATATACCTCGTCGCGTTAAATGACGCGCGTGATATTTAACTAGGACCCGGACTCATGTTTTGCTTGGTTTTAAACCCGAAACATATACAATATTAGATTAACTATCGAGCCCGATTCCCGATATTATACTATTACAACATTAACTAATTAAATGACCGAGACTCGTACATGTAATGAACGAACTTCCTATTCGGCTTAATATTTTGAGGCTAACAAGTTTGTAACAAGCATGTATCCCCCTCGCGGTTTTATAAAACATGTAAATAAGTAAAGGCGAGGTTATGAACTTCACCTTAACAGGGAAATCTGATTAACGGCAAAAGTATATCAAAGGAAAGGCATATTGGTATGTGCTTAATTACACATACCTTTTTCCATTAAAAACGGACTTAAATGACCAAAAACAGACAAAAATTGCCAAATATATG
>BQNB010155099.1:0-15435 GCA_026074375.1 Tanacetum coccineum
ACACATTTAGAGGTCGTTCTTTTGTATCTAGCGCTGTATATTATGAAGTAGCACCCCAAGTGGTATTCCGCTGCGTTGTGATTTGTGGGGGTGTTACAAGCACTATCTTATATATCCCTCAATGATTGAGGGGGAGCATTAATATGTTCCAAACACGGCTTGTGAATAATTGGCACACTCTTCTCCGAAAGTTTATAACATATTTAAATCATTTGATATCCAAAATGTCAAATGATTTGAAATTTTTGATAAGGGGAGAAAAATGTGATTAAAATATGTAATGTGATCATATTACTCAAGTGTATTCTCCACCAACATGTGCTAAACAGTTTCGAATACCGATGCACATGTTGAGGGGGAGCGTTTCTAAAAAGCAAAAACAATCGTGTACTAAACACTTTGATAGTAATATCACAAGTACCTGATTGAGTTTTTCAACAGTGATTTTATGGCAAGGTAAACTGTACCAAAAGACTGACCATGTATTTACTGTTATCGAAGTTATAAGGATGGTAAGGTTAGGTACTCGTTCCCATGATCCTGCCAGAACCGGAGGGATCTACCCAGGGACTATCCACTAGTTAGTGTAGAAGTCCTTAGGTATGATAAAAAGGAGTAAATGTGAGGAAAAGGGAATAGTGCCGACTGAGATGGAGCTAGTACTTGAATAAACCCAACAAGGTTCTAGTCATGAAATCTTGGTAAGCACTAAAGGGGTTGAAGAATGAAAAAGAATTGTACGGATAAAGGGTGTAAAGAAAAGAAGCCCTCCATACACTTAGGCAGAAACCGGGTCAATACATATGCTGTCAAAATCACTAAAATGATTGCTGACATTGAAGTGACATCATGGACCCAGTGATGCAATGCACAACCCTCCCAAGCCACTCAGAATCTCTCAAAAGATTTCTGTTTCATTTCTCACGGAGACTAAACGTGTAATCTATTGACTCACTCACTCCGAGTAAGTCGGTATTGAAAAGGTGGCAGTCAGCTCCAGCCTCCGATCACTAAAATCAAAACGCACTTTTGAGTCTAGAGCCAAGAGATCATCAATTAATCTCGTTAGGACAATTCCAATTTACTTGTTATTCACACACTGTGATTACAAGTTTTATCATAAGAGTCCTACGCATTATCCTTGTGATTTTGCCAGAACATCCGAGTGATACGTAAGTATTCACAGTGAAGATGGAAATCCTGCTTGAGCCAACTTCAAACAAGCTCATGGTAGGTGACTTGTGAGATCCTTAATGGATCAAACTTGTGAAAACTGGAAAACAACAATGGTGCGATTCTACATGAATCAAACTTGTTCCAGTATACGAATTGACGGTTATTGGACTTTGGAAAACAAATAAAACTTTCGATGTGTTACAAAACTCTTTTGCAAAGTATCGCATCGATTGTTTTTACAAACCAATTTTCTCTTTATTGCTAACTGTTTTATTACAGGAACATTTAAAGATGGAGATGGAGATACCGTGTTCCAACAAAATCAAGTTCATAACCGCGTGCTCATTCTCAAACGACTCATTCGAAGATATCATGAAAGCTCAAGTATCTGTTATTAAAGCTTCCGCAACTCTGAATATTCAAGCTTTCAAGATCAAGAAAAGTGTGAGCATATCATTCCGAATGACACAAGTTCACAAGATGGCAAAAGATCACATGATGATGATTAAAGATTATGATTGGATGATGATCTCAAAGAAGCTCAAAGATCACATACAAGTCAAGCTAAAGCCTAAAAGTCTAAAGTTCACTGCTTCAGATTCACAAGATACAGATCAATGAAATCAAGCGTTTACGAGCTATACATAAGATCAATCTGAAGATTGAAGATCTTAAGTTTAGTATTTTCAGGGGTGACCTCCCTTAGGGGGAGATTGTTAGATATTAGAAAAAGACTCGGTCACCCCATGTATTTTACTGTTCAATATAGCTCGTAGTTTAATAGGTAAACGTATGACTTTCGGTATTAAACCAGGTACTAATACCCGGTGTATTGTAAGAACTATAAATACCTCTTCCAACTTTGGAAGAGGTAAGCATCTAGTCATTTTACACACACTCTTAAGTGTGTTTTTATTAGTTTCTCTCTCAACAATTCTCTCTCTAACTTTCTCTCTCTAGATCTCTCTAGATCTATACATGTTTGTGTGAATTAGGGAACCTACAACGTAAACATAACCGAACCCTAAATGGGCTTGGTAGCCCATTACCGTGATCCACGAAGTCCATAAGCCTCAAATACGCTTAGACATCTTATTTGTGAGCTTTTGCAGTCTAGTAAGCTTATTATGAACCTAGATGAGCTAATGGACCCAATTGGATCAAGTCCAAAGACTTAAAATACCTATCGGGCTCGTAATGGGCCCAAAAGCCCATTATCAGAGCTTATTAGCTTATTAAATAAGCCACCAGGTTAAAACAGATTAAACAGGCCCAAATAAGCTTATTGAGCTAAGAAAATGAATTAGATCACATAAGAAAACCTTAATGGACCTTTTGCAAACATTCGGGTTAAGGATTGTTGGGCTAACGAGCCCAATAAGCTTGAAAAAGCTCAAATAACCTCACCCGAGCTTATTTTTAGCTTAACAATTTTAAGTAGGTTTAAATAGACTTAACGAGGGCTTATGTGTCTTTGAAAACTCAATTGGATCTTTAGATTTCTTATTGGACCTTAACGGGTCCAATAAGGCCCAACAAGCCAAAATAAGCTCATCCAGGCTTATTTATAAGTTGACCCAGCTTATATGGCTTATTGGAGTCTATTAAAACCAAATGCCTCTTGATAAGGGCGTCTAGATTAACGGGGGAAGTCTAGACACCCTGTGTTTTCAAGTCATTGAGCACGTCGATATATCTACTATTTATTTTTAGTGTCGTACGCATTTGCTTGTAATTTCATGTATTAAGTAAAATCGTGTAAGGTAAAAATTTGCGTTCAATGTAAACGGGCATCAATCAATCAAGCGTTGGCATTAATAAAGTATTAAATAATTATTTTGAGAATAATTATGGCCATTGTTTACTTTATTTTATCGGTTACGTAAATTATATTCGTTTTGCGATAAAGTACGTTTAAGTATAGCCCGGGAATACCCGGAACCCGTAAAAATATTTCTACGCTTCAACAAATACCGTACTTTTTATACAACGATCAAAGTTTATGAAAACTTTTATGCATATAGCATACAATATACATGATCCTTATATAAATGTAGTATGTTACAAATTAACCAAACACTTTACAAGTATACTTTCATATAAAAAGAAAACTACACTTTACATTTAATTAAAACTTTCAAACATTGCACTTACACTCTATTCCTTTAAAAATGCACGTAAACTTAATTTTTTAAAAAAAACACAGAGAAGAAAAGAAAAGAAACTAGAAACATCATCCCTAAATTCCATGGGATGATGTCTCTTTTAGGGGACATAAGAACACTAACCATTAAGGAGGTATGGCCTTACTAGTTAAATAGTAAGTTTGACCATCTTTTCCCCATTTCCCTCCCTCTTGGTCCCCTTGACCCACGACACACTCACACCCCCCCCCCCCTTTGAATTCTTGGTCAAACTAAGCAACTAGCATATCTATTACCTTCCTATAAATACATGCCTTATATGTGAATTTACACACACTCTTATACTTAGCAAAATTATTTTCTTTCTCTTCTTTCCTAGCCAAAACCCACGGCTCAACCCTCCCCCTCTAAAATATCCATACAAAATTTATATAACCTATTAAACATACACTCTCAAATCCATATCTAATAAACCTCAAAGTATTTAGAAGCTTGATTAATTAAATGCAAGTGTTTGCATAGCCAACGAAATCAAGATTAGGTTTTTATTTGAAACAAGGTTTTCTTGGTTATAATCTTGGGTTTAAAGTCTAAACAAGGGTTTATCACTTATTTTTCATCATCCTACATCATCTCATTAAGGTTATCTGAAGCCCTTAACTTTTTCTTTTTTTATGAAAATATGCATATGTGATATTTATATTTGAAATTCCACCATTAGGACGATGTTTAAACTTTGTAAACTTGGAAATTTTCTTTAAATATAGTCTTTATGACTTTGACTACATGTTTTATGATTAGTAATATGAAGTTATAAAGGAAACCTAAGTATTTTAACCAATCTTAATTATGCGTTAAAAAGTCCATGAAAGTGTAAAACAAAAAACCTAGTTCAAAATGGAACTAATTAATGTTAGTGAACATTCTGATCCCAAAGTGCTTAAAAATAGAACTTTTGTTTATATTATTAAGTACGATATATACATTTTCTCGACGATTCCGAAAAAGTAGAAACTTGTCAAACGATAAAAGTAACGAAAAAGGGTATGCTAAAAAAAACAAGTTATACGCTATTAAACGGAGTCGTAAAGAATTATTATAAAAACATTTTATAAAAATTGTATAAACAGTAAGTGTTGATATTATTTTAAACCAATAAACATTATTTTTGGGATCCAAAATGATAAGAATCGTAATTTTTCAATAATAACGAACGAGTTAAGACAATTCGCAAGTTAACGACATTAATTACTTTAATAAACTATTTTTATAAAAGTTACTATTCATCGACAGAAAGTTTAACTAATTTTTGTAAACCTCCTAAAATTTATAGAACTTTCAAAAACGAAATGTCCTCGAAATAATCGTAAAAACAGAGCATAACTAATAAAATACACATTTACGGGTTTTAACGACGACGAATAACGATTTAAAATAAAAAGTCACGTCTGATGTGAACAGTAAAAGTTACTGTTCACCAGGGGGTCAAAATATGGGAAATATTAAATTATGATAACTCGTCTTAATACGAAAAGATGGGCATAAGAAACATTAAAATCGGGCTTAAAACGCAAAAGTTATGCTAGTTTTACTAAAACGATATTTATAAACGTTTTTACTTATTAAACGTAATTTTATCAAAACCATTAGTTGGTGATTGAGCTATATAGAATTATATGTGGTTATCAAAGTACTATATTACTAGGGAGATTCAGATAAATAAGGCCGTCTTCGGATGAGGCGTTTCGACGAGTTGTTGGATTTACGATTTAAAGTGTCCTAACTCCTCGAACGTCATGTCATGACCTCTTAAATTATGATAGCCCACGAAGTACGGATAATTACTATGTATACAACAATAGAATTATATTTCAAGTACTCGGTACTTATACGACCTATGATAATTTAGGTTGCATTCGATCTTTTACGTGACCATGATCACGATATCAGATTATCTTGAACTCAAGGTGAGTTCATAGCCCCACTATTTTACGATTTCAATGATTTTTAATTATGGGGGAGGAAACATGTCTTTGTTTTATAAATTGAATGCAAGTATTGATTACATGTTTGCCTAAGAAGCGATAACCCCATTGAGCCCCTTATCATGATCTGTACAATTGCATAGAAGTAGTTGTTAAATACATTTAGTGAGACGCGAATGTTATGAATAGATCTATTTTGGGGAAACGACCTCCCCGTTCGGGTGACTAGCTAATCACCAGAACAAACGTATAGCATGTCCGAATTTAGGAAGTTTTTCTGGGTTGAACAATACTAAACAGGGTCAGAAATTGCAATATGTAGTTTTTTAATTTGCAAAGAAAGATCGTCGAGCTTCAGTGTCATGACTTAGGAAAAATGTACTCTAGTTTGTGAGGACTGCATGTGTTGTCATTATCACGGTAAATTCCTTGCGGTCCTGCATATATTGATTTATCAAAACCAATGAATTCACCAAGCATTATTGTTGACGTTTTTAAGCCAAGTTTTCAAGAGAACAGTAAGCACAAGGTGCCAAGGATAACATTGGTGATTTGTTTTGGAAGCATGCTAAGGATATGGTTGTTTTATGTTGTAGACCAGTATCTTTGTAATAACAAAATCAGGTAACAAGTTAAAGCATCGGGCCTATTTTTAACCAAATTCTATTTGTTACATCTTATGTATCAGTTTTAAAAAACGACATTTTGGTCGTATCAATATAAAATCTTGTGTTATTGATCTAAGAAAGAAACACACTATCCCCACAGACCTTAATTTCATACTGCGACCAATATTGGGGGTGTTACATTGAAATTTAGATAGAAATCTTTTATTTTCTTTGTATTCGCCTCCCAAAGTGTATAAATTCTTGAGCTTGGGTTTGTAGTGTCTTCAAGTGAACGTATAAGCAATTTAAGCTATTTAAGTATCAAAAGTTCACGAGAAATGAGAAAATATACTCCCTCCGTCCCATACTAAATGTCCACTTTGACTTTTTAAAGTCTTTCTCTTTCAATTTTGACTTTAAATATTTTTGTTTGTGTTATATAATACTTGATGTAAACATATAATGAATGTGGATTAGTTTAAATGTATTTTTCCAGCATGGTAGAATTATTTATCAATATTAATATAACAAAAAAAAGTTATTTAATGGTCAAATGTTTGAAAAAGAAAGACCGGCAAAAGTCAAAACGTGACATTAATATGGGCACGGGAGGATACATAAATTAACGCCATAAAATATGTAGAATTTGGGCGTTTCATCACCCCCACCCTGACATTAATTTGATATCTTGATGAGTTCTCCTGTTATGGTTTGGACTTATAATTTTAGTCCCAAAAAGCAAAAATCGTCTTGTGGGTTTAGTATGTAAGTTGGTCTGAGGTTGAATATGTTTGATTTGTTGTTAAAGATGCCTTAGGGTGTCACTGTTACATGAGTGTGTTAGTGGTGAATCTGTTTTGATATAGCGTAGTGCCTGTGTGCTATAATAGCGAGTTTGCGTAAATATGTTCTTGTACAAGTTGTGAGATAACTGTTGGTAGCGAGTTGAACAATTCTATTATTTATTTGAACAGCAACTTGCTATCCAACAGCGAGTTGAGGAAGATTTTTTTTAATATTAAAATATTCAACCCTCTATTTCAAAAAATTTCTAATTTGGTAGCGAGTTAAGTATTCCTAATATAATATTCTAGCGAGTTGTCAGTAGCGAGTTGAGTATCCTTAATAGAATATTCTAGTGAGTTGTCATTTGATTGTGTTAGCGATTTGTCAATAAGCCTTGTGTCAACTCATTCCAAGGTTAAATTCCGTTGACTTTTGAGTTGACCAAACCTGTTGACCTCTTTCTCAGGGTGAATTAAGTTTTCTTATCTCTGTGAAATCTATAACACCCCGTGTTTTAGGGTCATTTATGATGTCAAGAAATTCACTAATATTTTAGTAATTGTAACGAGTTTGCTTTTAAATCGTAAAATCGTTATAGTTAATCGGTAAGCTAAAAAATATCAGTTTAATGTTTTTTAAAACGGGCATCAAAAAACAACAAAAATTTAAATGTTTTTCATCAATCAAGTGTTAAGTAATTATTTGGAGAATGATTATTAACTTTGTACATTTTATTTTTATTGGTTTCGTAAAGTGTTTACGTTTCGCGATAAAATACGTTTAAGCATTCCCGGAACCACCAAAACTTTTCTACGCTTCAACAAATACTCACAATTATACCCAATACCCAAAATTTAAAAAATAACATCACAAATAAGCCTAACCATGGGCCGGAATAAAACAAGTGAAGAATACAAGATATAACATGTACAAACACACTTTCCCCTAGATTACATGGATATCCTCTACTTTTAGGAACATCTAGATATTTATCTTAAGACTTTCATGTTTACTTGACCAAGACTTTCCTTAAAACCCTCTAAGTGTTTCCTTAACTATGTTCTAGGTATATAATGCCTTAGCTAAGATAGAACACACACTTCTCTCATTTCCAAGGT
This sequence comes from Tanacetum coccineum, assembly GCA_026074375.1. Lineage (NCBI taxonomy): Eukaryota > Viridiplantae > Streptophyta > Magnoliopsida > Asterales > Asteraceae > Tanacetum > Tanacetum coccineum. The sequence continues at coordinate 7,818 of BQNB010155099.1, forward strand.
GTAAACAACAACAAAACTCTCTCATTTCCTTCACCATAGCCCACGGCTCAAAGACAAACACCTAAACCATCCATACAATTTTTATCTACAACATTTCCAAGTGTTCCTACATCATATCTAAGATAACCTAAGAAGGTTTGAAGGTTTGGTTTAAGGTTTACAAGTGTTAATCAACAAAGGTTCAAGATTAGGGTTTCATGAAATTAGGGTTTTCTTGATATTGAAAGGTAGGATTTGTCATCTAAACAAGGGTTTAGATTATAATCTTCATCATCATACATCATATTAAGGTTATCTAAAAACCTTAATCTCTTTACATTCATGATTTTATATGTATATAATGGCTATGAGTTTAATCACCCTCTACGAAACTTAATTACTTGAAAAAATGAATTTATTACACTGTTTTGATTAGGTAAACTTAATAATAAGTATACTATTGACAGATAAGTATCATGTTATAATAGAAGTATGAAGTATATGTACAATGTTGGTTTAGTGTATAAAAGGTATATGATAGTGAACAGATATAACTAACAAGTATACTTATGGAAAAGTTCATGGATTACATATATAAGTGGTGTACACATTTGAATCTTGTTGATTCTTTAGATAATTTATGGACTCATCCAGGAACTAGAGACCCTAATGGATGAATACATGTGATATAAATGTTATAAAGGACTGTAACACAGATGGCTTAAACAAAAAGTTATAAATACAAGCAAAATAGGTTTTTATGAAAACTTCAAAACCCTACTATTTAGAATTCGAATTTAACCTATTTATTTTATATTTTTAATCAAATACTACATTACACAAGGATGCTAGGGCAAGTAGAGAAACAACGAAAAACCGATTTATAACGAAGGCAGATACGCTTATTTTAAGTTATATGTTAATTAATACGCGTTATATAAGAATTTTATAAAAACAAGTTATAAAATACTTCCGATATATAAGGTTTGTTATTTTTCTTAGATAGTACATATTTTTAGGATTTCAAAAAAATAAGGAAGTCGTAATTTTCAATCAATATACGAATGTGTTTATGAATATTCGCGGAGTTTACGATAATAAATACTTTAAAAAACTATGTTTATTACAAGTTTACTTTTCATCATTTTTAGACATGAACCTATTATGAAAACATCATTAATATGAATAGAAACTTTTAAATAACAAAGTACAGAGCTGTAACAGAATCACTAAAAACGAAGCTAAAACGAATAAGGATACGACATTTACCTTGTTTTACGTTAATTTTACAGTTTAATAGAAAAAATTTATAACTGTCATGACAGTAAAAAACCACAAATCCACCATGGAATATCCAAACATTATAAAAAGTAAAGCGAGCTTATGATATCACCGACTTAATACGAAAGTGTAACGTAAGGAAACATCCCAAAACGAGCTTTAAAACGAGAAAGTTACACTACTAATTTATACATGTGCACTATTCCTGACATGAATAGAGGTTTGGTATCGTTATTAATATAAAATTTTTGCGAAAACATTTTATAGAATGACTTTATATAATATATAAATTTCGTCCTAAACTTTCTAAATAATATGTATTTTACAAAGACAATTGAATTATTTATTCGATTATACGAGTACAAACACACGGTTATTAGATTATCAAATAATGCAATTTAAATATAATTCTCACAACCAACAATTAGATGGTGATGTCGCTATATAGAATTATAATGAGGTAGTTAGTTAGTTTCAAAGTACGTTAGTGCTCCATATGACCTAAAATTAATTAGGTTGGCATCAGTCGTATATGCGACCGACATTTTGTCACGCATTTGATTTACTTGTTATCACATTCACAATCGAGGTGAGTTTCATAGCCTATAAACGTTTTACATTTTATAATGATTTTATAAGTTTTGGTGTGAGAAGCATGATTTTTATATAAAGTGACGCAAGTGAACAATTTTATATTTAAATTGATTATTAGTATGCCTAATTAGCGATAACGCCAATGTGCCCACTATCATGACTGTAAATCACTTTGAGGGTGGAGGCGCTAATGTATATAAATAGATCTATTTAGGGTGGACGTCCCTGTTCGTGATAGCTATCTTCTGGTGTCGACACTACTGAGCCAAACGAAACGTATACCAATGTCGTATTTGGATGTTTGTGGTTAGAACATCATATGGGCAATGTAGTGCAATTTATATTGCAAATCATTTATGTCGAGCTTCATTGTCAGATCTTAGGAAAACGTAAATGTACATCGTTTGTGAGTTTACATTTCACTGTATTATCACGGGGGAAATCTTGATGTCCTACACTCATATAAATATCACAAAAACCGTAATGAATTCACCAAACATTATTGTTGAACGTTTTAAAGCATGTTTTTCTCAGGAGATCGATGAGGTACAAGACAAGGGATACATTGTGGTCGTTTATTTTAGGAAGTCTATTGCATATAAAGAAATGGATGCAATTCACATTTTTTGGCGAGAAACATTTGTTATGAACCTAGATCTTTGTATAATATAACCACGGAAATAAAAAGCATACGGGCTTTGTATCAAACACTTTGCTAATCCAATGTGTCGTTTTTTAAACGACACTCACTTAAAGGGTTTTTGTTCTTATACACTTTTGTTATTGATCATGACGTAAACGCACGCCAAACCATATTCCGCTGCGACCTATTTTGGGGGTGTTACAGATTGGTTATAACACCCCGTGTTTTCAAGTCATTGACGTCGTCAATAAATCCACAATGTATCTTTTGTATTGTACGCGTTTGCTTTAAATCGTATACGTTAAGTTAAATCGCGTAAGCCAAAAACGATCATACAAGTAAAAAACGTGCGTTCAAACACTTAAATTATTACATCAAGAAAGCAATAAAATAATTATTTTTGATGAATAATTATGGTCCATTGTTCTAAATTATTTTTATTGGTTACTTAAATTTATAATACGTTACGCGATAAAGTACGTTTAGACCGTACCCGAACCCACGTAATTATCTACGCTTCAAAAAATACCCACGATTATACCCAACACTCAAAGTTTTATTAAATATACCCAAGTTAATATTACTTTACACTTTGTACATTAGGAAATAAATCAAGACACAAATGCTTGCAAGTAAACATCTTTTACATAAAAGCTTCCAAACTAGTAATTTTGCCATATCTTTCACTAGATAACGTGTTAACTATCAAAAAAAGTTTCTAGAAACCCTTTTTCCCCTCCCTATCCCACGCAGACAACCACCTGTGGATAGACAAAGGAGCACACAATTTTAGCACACTTGGCTTAGTACATAAACTACCCTTTCATTTAAACCTAGCCATTACATGTTCCAATTTGACCATAGTCTTCCTTAAGACCATGAACTATTTTCTTGACCACTATTGCATTCTTTTTGACCATCCTATCTCTTATATGTGCAAGTATTCAAGAGAGATAACACATAGATAGCAAACACTTAACCAAAAATCAAACAAAACACTCTCTGTTTGCTCTCAATATAAGCCCTCTGGAAAAGCACCGGCCTTTTATAATAATCCATACCAAATTTTCTACAACCTATACAAGCCATTACACATCCTTCCTAAGATATACTAAGGTGTTTGCAAGCCTTGGTTAACCATTTACAAGTATAGAAGCAAGAAAGGAAGATTAGGGTTTCTATTTGGAAAACTAGAGGATACAAGTATAGCAAGCTTTGGTTATTTAAGTCTAAGCACGGTTTAGCACTTATTTCACACCCCATCATTCATCCTAAGGTCATCTATAAACCTTTTATACTTCATTTTATGAGTTATATGTATATAATGTGCTATGTAGCAAAATCATCACTTAGGATATGCTTAACTTGTAAGAAAATAGATTTTTCTTGTAAACATGATTTTATGAATATGTACACATGTTACATGGATGATATATTGAGGTTATAAATGGATACATATGTGTTTTACAATCTTGGTTAAGCTTGAGAAGTGTTAATGCAAGATTATGGTACTAATGATTTCTTAAAAAGCTAGCAAGTAAAAATTGATAAACCACTTTGTAATCTTGTGAAATAAATACCATGAACCATGGGATTATGAGGCTTCAATAGAAGAACTCCTTGGACATTAATATAAGTATCACATATGTCAAATATAGTTTTAAAGGATTTATGGTAAACTACTAAAGTAAAAAGTACTGTTCATCAGGGGACTAAAAATATGAAAATATAAAATATTGATAACTCGACTTAATACGAAAACATGGACATAAGAAACGCAAGAAACAACCTTGAAACGCGAAAGTTACGCCAGTTTTACTACAACCGGAAATTATAAACGTTTTAACTTATTAAAACACCAATTTACCAAATAATTAGATGTGATTACTATATAGAATGGATATATGTAGTAGTTACAACAAATGTGAATTAGTATTATACTACCGTAAATAATAGGTCCGCATCTGACGATATGCGTGACGCATTACTTTGATATACTTGACGTAAAGCGATCACTCAAGTGATTCATAGCCCCAACCCGATTACAAGTTTTTTGGGTGAGAAACATGCAATGTTTTTAATACTTGGACACTAGTGGGTTAAGTTTTATATTATGATTACCTGTTGCCTAAGTACCCCAGCGAAAACCCTATTGTGCCTATATCATGAACTGTCAGTTACTAGGATTGTGAGCGCGGAAAAAAAAAAATGTATATGAATAGCATCTAATTAGGATTGACATCCGCTGTTCGGATGTATTAGCTATCAGTGGGCAAACGAACGTATTCCATGTCGAACATAGGATGTTGCGGGTTAGAACATCGACAAGGGCAATGTAGGCCATTTATATGGTATTCATTTATGTCGAACTTCAGTTGTCATGAGCTTAGGGCAACGTAATTACTTTCTATGATGTCTGCATCTGTTGCAATTACATACACTTGGAAATCTTGTGGTCCAAAATAAACGCTTTATCAAACTATTAATACACCAACAATATTTATGAAACTTTTAAAGCAATGATATTCCAGGATTGGATCATTAAGCACGAGGTGCAGATGGATACATTGATGGGATTAGATTTGTATATCATGCATTAAAGATTTTGTCACCCCACACATTACAATTTGTATAACTGGTTAAGGGCTAGAAAATCATTGTAATATTTAACAATGTGGAGAAGTGAAGCATCGGCTTATGTAACAAATACCTTGCTAATATCCAATGTCTCATTTTTAAATGACTTTTTGGGTCGTACAATATACATCTTGTGTTATTGATCAATGAAGAACACGCCCCGGACCCTTATTTCCGCTGTCCAATTATGGGGGTGTTACAGATTGTGTAGATTAAGAGCCAAGGTTAATAGAGTAACCAGGTCAAATGTTATTGCTCGGACTATAACCGTTTTTCAAACATCCAATTCATACAAAGGTGTTTTTACTACACGGGACATACATATATGCATACATTCATGCATACACTATTTGTTGCATAGTTATTAGACTAGATGCAATCAAAAATGATTATACATGTATGATATAAATGTATCATTACTATAAGTGTCTTATATTAAACAAATACAACTATTTTGAATTTTCAGATTCAGTCATGTCAATTCGGATGGACATAGGATCACCGAGAGCCGATGATCACGAGTATCTTGAGCTGCCTGAGATGCCAGAGGACCCATACGTGGAGGCCGCTCTTTGGGCCCCACCCTCTCCAGATTACGTGCCTGGCCCTAAAGAGCTAGAGCAGGCACCACCTTCGCCAGATTATGTTCCAGGCCTAGAGCATACTGATGATGAGATTGTTGTTGAGGATCAGCCAAGTGCTGAGGATGCCTCACCCACTGCTCAGTCACCTGACTATGTCTCGGAGTCCGGTCCTGAGGCAGACCTAGAGGATGAGGATGATGAGGACCCTGAGGAGGATCCTGTTGATGGAGGAGATGACGGAGATGACGAGGAGGGGTCATCAGAGGATGTTGAGGATGATGACATGGACATCGAGGCCGATGATGAGCAGGAGGAGGAGGAGCACCTAGCTCCTGTCGACTCTGTAGTTGTTTCTTTACCAGCTACTAATCAGGCCCCATTTGCGGAGGAGACAGAGTTGTTCGAGACTGATGAGTCTGCGGCCACATCACTACCATACCCTGCATATCGTGTGACAGCTAGGATTTCTATTCCAGCTCCAGTACCTACACCATTATGGTCTGATGCAGAGGTTTCCAGACTTCTCACTGTATCTACCCCATCATCATCACCACTCTCCCCATGGTCTTCACCACTTCCCCAGATACCTTCTCCATCACTACCCACCTGTGTTATCATCAGCACCACCTCCTAGCCCCATTCGTTCATTGGGCTATCAAGCTGTGATGATCCAGATGAGAGCTGAGGCCGCATCTACTTCCCATTCTCTACCATTACCACCACCATTCATACTCTCCCCCACCAGACCAGATGCACCATCATTACGGATACCACCACCCTTGCCCATATCAGTTCCTACTTCATCACCACCATTGCTACTTCCCTCTGCTAGTCATAGGGAGGACAGGCCCGAGGTTACCTTACCACCTCGGAAGAGGTTAGGTATCGCTCTTGGTCCTGGATACGAGGTAGGAGAGAGCTCATCTGCTACTGCTGCTAGACCGGATGGAGGTCTTAGGATAGACTATGGCTTTGTAGCTACTATGAATAGAGAGATCAGGCGTGATCCGGAGAGAGAGGTTGGATATGGGATCACCGACTCGTGGGATAAGATAGTTGAGACCCTTCAGGGGGCACCAGTTAGTACTGACACAGAGTTGGGTCGACATGTGACAACATTTGAGACTAGGGGTTAGGCAGGACACGGATGAGGTTTATACGAGGTTAGACGACGAGCAGAGTCAGAGACAGTTATTGGCTGGTCGGCTCAATATGTTGTTTAGAGACAGACGAGCACATGCATATACACGTCATCAGATGGAGACAGAGGCTAGATTGTCCTGAGAGGCTTGGAGGCGATCGATGGATGCGAGTGATCTTGCCCGCGGAGAGGTTATGTCACTGCGCACTACAGTACTGGCTCAGATGTCAGAGATTAGAGAGTTACATGATGATGATCGTAGGAGACAGGCTGTGATTTCAGAGATGTTGAGGGCAGACCAGAGGAGATCTACAGAGATGAGAGAGTTGAGGACAGCTGATCATACCAGACAGCAGCAGCTTACACAGACATTGACAGTTATGCAGTCTTTACAGAGAGAGGTGACTCCACTACTGGGACAGGTGACCACCTTGCAGGGGCAGTTGACAGCCCTACAGGGACAGGTTATAGCATTACAGGGATAGGTTACCATACTACAGGGACAGCAGGGACCCGTTAGAGGTTCTTGATATGTGTTTAATTACACATACCATTTTTCATATTAAGCGAACTAAAATGACTAAAAACGTACCAAAAATACATTGTATTTGTATGTTTGTATTTGTATTGTGCAGGAACGGATATTCAAGAAAAGGACAAAAAGAAAGCCAAAAGCAAGAAATTCCAAGCACGGAGTAGAAAAGGGCAAAGTCAAAAGTCAGCAAAGCAAGAAAATACAACTTGAGGGGCCAAAACTGC
>BQNB010155100.1:0-15435 GCA_026074375.1 Tanacetum coccineum
AGGCATAGCATACAATTTTAGTACTTGCATCAAAACGTAAAAATGAGTAAAGTAGCATGTATCTCCCCCGTGGAGTTTGTAAAACCAGTAAAAAGAAAAGGGGCTATCAACGCACCTTGATAACGATATGATATGGATTAACGTAAACTACGTCAAGAATAAATAAGAAATCATAGGAACAACCTAGAAATAATGACGCAACTTTAGAAAATAAAGTAATATGTAACACATGAAAATAAGTAAGGTTTATAAAATATTCTCCGTAAAAAGTATGGCATTGAACTTAAGGTTTTATAAAATATGATTGACCCAAAATGAAATGACTAAGACTGAATTAATAAATCCCAAAACATATATTTTTTTTATTTCTTATAAATCCTACTAAAAGTGCACACACATTATTTTTAAGTTAGAACAACATGTTTATTCCAAAATTCTGAATTTACCCAACTTCCCAAGCTTATAAATCCAAATTCGTAAATGGTCTAAATTCGAGGTTTTCCTGCGGAAAGATTTTTGAGTCTACTTTATAGACTTGTGGGCCCTACTGCCCAAAATGTTTCAAAACACAAATGAAATTACCAATTTACCCCTTGTTATCAAAGCTGCATTTTTCCAGAATTTTACCACTTCACTAATTTAAGTGATGTCTCTAAAACCGTAGATCTGTAGAGCCAAAAAACACTCTAAATCTAAGTTAGCTTTAATATCTAGAAAACATACTGTTTTAAAACATATAGTGTTGTTATACAAAAATCTGACTTATATTCAATTTCAAATTATGGGTTGCAAAATTTTGACTAGTTTTACCATTTTGATCGTAAATCACTCATCGGACATTGTTACGCTTCCACCCTAACGGCCACGCGAAACCAAGACATTTATCTAGAACCTTATTAATTTTCCCATAACCTCATAGACCAAAAATAATTCGAAAAACACCTATCAATTTGCTGGTCAAAATCTGTCCAAAAACTGTCTAAAAACTCTTTTTGCAAAACCAATTCAATCAAGTGTTTACTTTAAGAAATTAATGTGCAATGCCATAAAAACTTATATCATACACTCCAGAACACCATGAACCTATGATTTCCAGAAAACACATCAATATGCATAACCTTTATGTAAAAAAAATGAAGGAGACCAAGAATCCTTACAAGGATTAAATAGAAGCTAGTTAAACTAAAACAAAATCCACCCTCTTTGTTCTTGTTTCAAATTCGACCCAAACCAAATACCAACAACTAAATCTTATTTCAATACCCTTATAATACCTTAACCAAAATCTATATAAAACCCTAGAATCAAATCTTGAAGATGATCTTCCAAACAAAATCAAAACCAACAATCAAAAACCCCAATAAAAACCACAAATATCCACCTACAACCTCAATCCAAATCCATGCAACAAATCCTCCAATGAAGCCACGAATTCAGCCCCAAAACCTAATGAAAATGATGTGTTTCTTTATCTCATAATAAAGCCACAAACCCAAGGAAGGTGACTACACAAGTCTTTAAGATGATTATTAAGAAAAGAGCCATAAAAAGCTCTTTTTGGGTACAAGATAGGCATAAGGAGTCTCGTACCCTTGTCTTACCTATGTGAACACAAATAGAATGGCAAGATAAGAAGGAGTCTGGGATAAATAACTTTTCCAAGATAACTCCTTGATTGAAAAACGAGTCAAGGAGCTTGTTAAGGATGATAAAACAAGCATTTTTGAGTATGATTCTTGTGTTTAATCAAGATTTTGAGTGGTGGTTGATGGTGGTGATATGGTGAATTAATTTTTAGGAGGAGGAGGAGGGAGATATATGTGTTTTAGTGAGAGAGAGAAAGTAGGGAGAAGTGTATGAGAGAAAGAGTGAAGTTTTGGAAGAAATAATGGCAAAAATGGAGAAATAGAGCACATAGAAGTGTGAAAGGAAGCCAACACTCCCATTGGTTGATATTGGAGGTGGAGAGGACGGTTTTGGGGTCTCAAGGAGGACCAATTTACTAATTCTTGATGTTAAGTATAATTATGTATGAATTTATTAAGTGTAGGTAATGTTTTGTATGTTAAATGTATAAGGTTTTATGTAAAAATGTATAGTTTTGTGTATAATGTAGGTTAAATATAAAATGTGTTATGTAATGTTTATTAAGAGTAAATTTATACACTTAGGTCATATTGAAGTGTTTTAAGTCCGCTATACGAAGTGTAGATGCAAAAACGTAAAAATTTACAAAATAACGGGTTTATTGGGAGACTTGCAAGTTATAATGAACGAAGTGACCTAAGTTAATAAAAGTGAATGTATCATGATTATTTATGATTATTAACATTGTTTTAATGACCTTTGATCATATCGTAAATCGTTAAAATGTTTTCTTAATATCGTACGCAGAAGGCATGATTCTAGACTAAGGTTCCAAAAATAGAAAGTTATGCACAAAATGACCCAAATAATTTATAATTGAAATCAATGAAATTGAAATATGACATGAATGGTACACAACACTAACGTTGGCTTTGATTTTTAACGGTTGTCACAGTTTCTTATCTTTAAATATTCAAGATCATTATTGAAGAAGAAATCTAAAGGGACAATTAGATGACCTGGGGGACCTTGCAAAGGTAGAGGCTTGCTCATATCAAATGGGCATCTGTCTCCTTCTGGATTTGTCCAATCTAGCTTATCTGACAATGCTAAATGACATTGTTCAAAGTTGTATTCCAGTTCAATCTGGTTTCCACAAGTTCCTTTGAGCAACATGAATGTTGGTCCTTCTAAGTCTGCATTAGTAATTCTGTCCTTCTTGAGACGATTCATTGTGAACTTGGTAAAGTCAACTATATAACCTATTAAGTCATCAAATATGAGTGGATCCTTTTCTACAAGCACTAAATCATTGAACCACATTTGTTCTGGTCCATCATTAGCATATCATCAGCATTAGGTTCTTTGTGCCAGTTTGGGTCAAAAGTTTCTGGTCTGGGAGATTGCTTAAACCACTTGGACCTATCTTGACTTGGAGTATCATCATCATGTGGATGTTCACCATCATTAACCACCTCATCCACAACTGGTTCTTCATCATTTATTGCCACTTCTTGATCAAGTTTTTTAACTGTTTCTTCTGTTTGTACACATTTATTAGGTTTTGAAGGTTTGGATGGAGTTGTACCTTTCTTAGAAGAAGTAGGATAATCTTTGGTTTTCTTAGAAGAAGGTGCATCAGAATCTTTCCTTTTCTTCTTCTTGGAATATTTTTCAGCATCTGTAGGAGGGTCTTGATCATGATCATCCCTACGTCTCTTCTTCTAAACAGGTAGTTCTTCGAGCTCCTTATCCATGTCATCCTCATCAACACTTAGTGATACTGCAAGGGTATCATACAGAGCTTTATGTGTTGGATGTTTGTTGTATTCCATGGATTTGCTCATCATTTGGAACAACTTGTCCTTCTGATCAAATTCGTCAAGGGCTGCTTGATCAAATGGTTTAGGAGATTACTTTGGCATTCCTCTTATTAGCTGCTTTACTATCTTGATCTTACATGTTAGGAACATCTGCTAGTAAACCTTCTTTAAGTGAAGCTTTTTCTACTTACATTGGATTTGAAGATTGAAACTAGGACATTGCATGGACTTATTCCTAAGTCTGGTGACACTATTGTCAAGCTCACCCACATCAACTTGAGATTTCGGTCTCTTGGATTTCTTGAGGATTCTCTTAAGTTTGCTTCTTTTTGGTTATGTTGGTGGTGGTTGGGTTGGTGAAACTGTTGTTGTATTTGGAATCAGTGTTATGGTTGTATCAATATGTGGTGGTCTTTGTTCAGCCAATTTTACTTGCTGAACATGGATATCGCATTGATTGAACTTAGGTTCAACCGGATCTTTCAAAACTTCATTTGACATTCACATCTGATAGTTGTTGAGAAATGACCTTTTGTACTCAGCAGATTATAAGGTCAGACTGGAACTAACTTTTGTTGCTTCAGGCTTTTCACTCTGGGGTTTAGAAGCATAAACTTTAGCTTGTGCATCTCCAGCTTTTTCATTTCCCCTTTGATTTCTAACATGTTCTTCTTCAGCCTTTTCATCATCAGTTTTCTTAATTTCTTTTCTTTTCCTCGGTGACATCAGCTTTATTACTTGAGATGTCTTCAACTGTAAATTCTAAATTAGAGCTTGAACTGCTGTAGTAATCACTTGGCTCATCCAGAACATCTGGTATCACACCAGCTCCCTTATTTGAGCTTTTAAGGGTTAGCTCATCAAGAAACTCTAAAGTTACCCCAGATCCTTTGTTGGAAACACAAAAAGTGTCGGTCACTTCCAAGTTGTAATAGGTCTTAGCTCATAGATTGTGTAATGTTAAGTATAGAAGCTAATCCGGCCCAAGGCCCATGGGAAGCCCATCATAGCCTATGAGTCAGCCTTAAGGTAACTATATAAGCCCTCTCCTAGCCTTGGAGAGGGGTTGGTTGTTTCATTTTCCATATTTTCCACATAGTAATTCAATCATCCATTTTGCATCCAGTTTCTCTCTCTAAAACATCACAACCCACATCTCACTCTTGTTCTTGGTTTGATCATTAGATTACATGTTTCTTCAATTGGTATCAATAGAGAGACATGGGAGTGTTGTGTTTAGTTTTTGTGTTCTGTCTTGTGATATATCAACCGCAATTTTCATAATTGTAAATTCCAGCTATTTAAGTTAGATGATGTACAATCTATCAATTATATATGAAATCACCTTTTTTAGGGAAATTTTTTGCTTTATTACATTATATTACTTTGCAAATATCTCAATATGCAATATAACCTGCATAACTTAAGTTAACGGACCTTTTCTGTTGGACACACCTACATCTGGCAATCCTATCTTAATATATGTCAAGCCAACATCATCACATGTCAAGTCAATGTCATAATATAATTATTACAAGATACATAATTTCCTATAAGATACATTTGCAAACTCATATCAAAAACGGGCTTTAAACCATTATAGGATGTCCTTAAACCTTACCTCATAGATAAGATTGGACATCTAAAGTGAATGCACAAGTTTCAAGCATATGTAACAAGTAATATAACATCTCATTTGAAATATATAATCTCTTTAAATCAAAGTGCAAGTCCTTAAAAGCTCAATGCATAAGTCATTAAGCTCAATCCTAAAATAGCTGTTTTACCTCCGTTTTCATTCTCATCTCTTCACTATCACTTATGTTCAAGCTACTATATCATTTATACAATATATGGAACCCTAATTATTCCATACATAAGCTTGCTTACATCTTTTTGCCATCTCAAAACCTAATTCAATACCTAACCCATAAATCCGAGCTAGTTTCTAAACCCATGACCCGTTTCTTGCTTTGTTACCCATTGTAACGAACCCAACTCTTAAATAAGTTATAATAACATATTCGAAACATCCATTAAAACTTACTCCATCATCATTTCTTCTTTACATCAATTACCAAAGAACGAATCCAGGAAACCATAATTGGTGACTTTGACACGTTTTCTTATTTTCATACCATTTTAACTCAAACCACCTATCAAATCTTGATTATAATCCTTATTAAGTCCTAGGATCAGGTAACTATCATTCCTATCAAATGTATACCAATTACAGGCGGGTTTGAATAAATCACCGAACCCAACTGAGCCCTAGTGAACCCGAAACCAAAACCCTTGCAAAATAACCCATTTTAACTATTTTTCTTTCAACCAAGCACCGTACCTCCCTAGCTTCTTACAAGCAACTCGCTCTTCTAAATATCTTCATTTATATGGTATAAATATTCATCATCATGGCATACCTTGTTTTCTCTATTTTAGCTGCGAACAAAGAAGAAGAAAACAACACTTCCATGCTAGTTTCTAGCATTAACCAACAACATCCTATAGACTTCCTCATACCATCTAGTCTACTATGTGTCAAGAACAGATCATAAGCCTTGATTACTCACCACTCTTGAAAATGGGTATAAATAGGGGCTTTGTGTGTTCATTTTTCTTCATCCCCCACTTCCTCCTCTATAACCCTTCATAGTAGCAACTCCTTGATCAATATGAATTCTAATAGATCTTAAGAAGTCTCAAGTACAGAAAGGAAGCAAAAGAAACCAAGAAACGAAGCCCGGGAGTCGTTACTCTAGCCGTACGAAGCTGAAAGTCCCGATTCTGACCCGTTTCCAAGCTATAAGCTTAAACCAAGTTCTCTAAGCTTATGTTCTACTTTCATAACGTCATAATGTTCATATGATCTTGCTAAAATCATAATATAAAGCTTTGAACTCAAAAACCTAAGTGTTATGCCTTTTTGATCTAAAACCGTACACCTGAAACCCTAATTTCATGTTTTTACTTAAACTATGAGCTAAACTTGTAAACTATTGTTATAATCTATCCTAATAGACTTATATAATGTTAAAATAAGTGCTTTGATAAGTCATAAGAGAATTTGACCTTAAAACCCGCGCGTTTTCATTTTGAAACCCTAATTTGACCCGTTTTACCTTTTAGCTTAACGAATCGTTAAATTAAACTTATGTTGTGTTAAATCTTCATATTTTAGTTTATTATAACTTATAAATGACTATTGAAATGTTAAATTAAGCTTGCATGGCAATTTGGACATGTTTTGTAATTATAATCCATGCAAGGGGTATATATCGTAAATTTTAGAAACTTATAACTAAAAGGACTAAAAGTGTCATTTTATCAAAGTTATAACTATAGGGGTCTATTATGTCACTTTTTAAAGTACAAGGTTTACTTGGTATATCAATAAAAGTTGAAGGACCAAAGTCGTAAAAATGCAAACCCCAAGGGTCTACTTGCAATTTTCCAAACCCTAGGGTCTAAAATGTAACATTTTGAAAAAGTATAAAATCATATTCAAAACATTACCAGACATAACTTTAATTAACGCTCCTCATGCTTAACATCTCCAGATATTGAATAAAATGCTTAAAACTGCTTATGTTCTAATCCTTATATCATTCATCATCGATGTGCTTTCAAAAATCATGTCCCGGATCCATATCATACCACAATACTAGGGAGCTTCATATTAAGAAGTTTCATCTTGGTACTACGTTCTGTCTGAGTTGTTGGGTTTACGATTTAAAGTGCCCTAGCTCCACAAACGTTTACTGAATGACTTCTAAACTATGATGGCCCGAACGGTGTTATGATAATTTTTATATCAAAACCAACATCGAAGTATCCAAAAACTATATAAACAATCAAACTAAGACTTTGCCATAAATTAGCCCAGGTGTGTCTGTGGATTGCCGTGTTGAAGCCGTTAGCTTTCATGGTCCATATACATTAGCTAACAAGTATTCCCTATAACTGTTCAGGTGAGTTCATAGCCTCGCATTTCAATCTTTTTATAAACCCGCGAGGGGGATACTTGCTATAAACATGAATGCAAATATTTCTACATGCTACTTCAATTTACTATTGCCTAAGCAACTGCTTTGCCTTTAAGTCCCCATTATCATGAACCGTTAATAACTCTCCGTAGTAAGCACGAATGTTGTGAATATATATATTTGGGTTGGACTCCCCGTTGGTGTATCCAGTAATGATAACCAATTGCACATCATTAGAAATTACGCGGGTATTTTGGCAAAGGTGCCCGCAGGGGCAATTTACATTAATCACCTAAGTAAGCATCGGATCATAGCTAATGGCAATAATAAATAATGTGTCTTCAATACGTTGGTTGAAATCAACGTAACCCAAATATCACATTTGCATTCAAATTATATTACTTAAACCTATGGATTCACTTAACCTTTGTGTTGACTTTTTAGCATGTTTTATCTCAGGTAACTAATGGCACGAAGTGGCGAGGACATGACAATGGAAAAACCGTTATCATTCAAACTTTATTGTATAGATTTTGGGAACCTCCCGTTTGTAAAAACTCTGAAGAAATAATAAATGATAACTTTACTTTCAAAAATGACTCTTTTTGATTCATTTTCTATGATTATGATTGTTGTACCTTGAAGTAATACCCCAGATTAGCTTCCGCTACTATATGTAAAAATGGGGGTGTTACACGAAACCTTAACTATAACCACATTTCTTTTTCAGCCATCAAAGTCCTCCGTGCCACTACATTCCAGAACAAGTATGTAAATATACATATCTATTATACTATTACATTAATAACTTATGTTATTTACAAACTAGGTTGTTATCAGAACGATGTCTTCTCCCAACCGCTCTACTTTCGATATCGAGGATGCTTTTTCCTCTATGAATATTCTTAACTATACTTCGGTCTCATCGGATTATTTCCCAGCTTCAGTAGGAAGCAGTTCTTTTAACTCTTTGAAAAACGCTAAAGATAATATAATCCCACTAGTATTATCATCTTTCTACAATAATCCTTGTTTGAAGGACGTACAAGCATTTTATGCTAAAGAATCACTTATTTCATCACCAGATCCTATTACTCCACCAGCTATTTTGACTCCATCTCCGGTATTACCACCATCATTACTATTTAATCCTCGATATTTCTTTGTTCCTGAAGAACTATTACCACCCAAGAAGCGAATCCATTCCCCGTCTTCTTCCTCAACTATGTTATCTAATTCATCTCGGAATCAAACATGTGATTTGATATCACCATCTTCCTCAGTTTATACACCTACCCCTCCTCAGATATTTAAAATAGGAAAATGTTCAATTAAGATGTATCTAAAGCATCATGAGGAACAAATCAAAGATATTTTGAATTACTTAGAAGAACTCTCTTTTCTTTTCAACCGGGCATTGAGAAGGAATGGGAAGAAGGACGTATTAAGTGTATAACTTGAACGAAAGAGACAGATGACTCAAGGAAATCCGTACTCAGATTATCAAACTTCAAAAGAAACGGTTAGGGCAAAAGGATAAGATTGCCTTTGCTCATTACAGAATTTCTGATCTTGAACAAATTATTAAGAAAATCCAAGCTCGTCACCAAACGAATCAGGAAGATCTTTAGGATGTCATCTACCGGATCAGAATCAATAAACTCTTAAACTAGTTATAGCTTTATCCTATGCCACGGGATGTGTGGTATAAATAAAAACGCATGTCAAATCTTGGACTAAAAAAAATGTACAAAGTAAAAAAGGCAAGTTATTTATAAAGGAAATCCCATTTCATACCTTATTATTTCCACTATTCTCTCTCTGTTCATCTTCATCCCATCATTTTTATCATAACTTCGAGTCTTCTGAATCCACCATAACTTCTAAGTTCTTCTTAAAATCCAAAAATAAGCATTTCTTCTAAGAGGTAAAATCATTTTTAAGCGATCACATTTTCTTTTAAAGTATTACCTTTCAAAACTTGTGATTCATACTTTACTACGTTCGTTATCTTTGTTGATAGAATGCCATCCCAAAAGAACGTCAACATAGCCGAAACACCAGCCATAACTATTAGATGCCATCCCAGAACTGATTGCTGACTTACTATAGCCGTAGAAGCACAGACTGCAGCCAAGCAGTTGCTAGTAATCCTAGACAAATCTTACTATAACTCCTACAAGGTAAGAAACGTGAAACTACAAAGAAGTTTTTATCATTTTGTCACCTTTTCTGCTTTAATGGTACGGAAGGAGCAGTAGGGCCTATTCGCATGGTTTGAACTAAGAATTCAGTATTCTCCTACGAAGCCAGATGTGGTTTGATGAAAATAAAGTAACATTTGCAACTGTACTTTAACTAATGAATCCTTGTCCTGGAGGTAATGCACATCCCAGCTAATGGAATAGAGAATGCCTCCCAAAAGGACGTCAACCTCCCGAAAACACCAAGCCATAACTTTAGATGCCCTCCGGTAACCTGATTGCTATCTTACTATAGACCTGGAAGCACATACAATGGATGCTAGCCATAGCAAGTGCTAAGTAATCCTAGAACCATCTACGGAACTCCCTGGACAGTAAAAAAGGGAAACTACAAAGAGTTTTTATCAGATTTCGACCTTTCTGCATTAAATGGTACGGAAGGAGCAGTATGCCTTATTTCGCTGTTTGAAACAGAACTGAATCAGTATTCTCGAACGAAAGCAGATATTGTTGAGGAATATAAAGTAGACATTTGCTACTTACAGGTACTTTTAGACTAATGATGCCATGTCCTGGTGGAAAAGCACATGCCCTCGCTATGGGAAATATAGCAAGCTAATCAAATCACCTGGACTGAGGATAAAAAGGCTTCCTTACTAACAAGTATATGTCCCTCGAACTAAGAATCAAAAAATGGAAGAGAATTTTATGGTCTACTGTAAAAGGAAGTGATCTCAAAGACTGTATATTAGAAGATTCCAAAATTAGCATTCTTATGTCCAAACATGGTGCCAAATTCCGAGAAACTTATGGAAGCTTTTCATCGGGGACGTTACTGCCGTAAAGACTAAAGGAAACGTTACTTACTGCTATCAAAAACCTCAGACTCTCGGAAGAACATCCCACAACAGAGCTCACATACTAATTACGCAAATAATAAAGCTAATTCTCAAGAAACCAATGATTCACAAACGAAAGATCGATGATAGAAGGACACCAATACCAACAACAACAACTACCCCAAAGAATCGCAACAACAATAATCACTCAACAATCAGCATTAACAAAAATAACTACCCAAATAACAGTAACAATAGACAACCGCAAAAATTATCACATCGAGCAGAAAGCAAATGGAATGCATGAATCTTAAGCTAATGGAAACCTTGGATATAATTAGACCGTCCAATCCCCTTTGTAGAATGTGTACTCTGCAATCACACAGGACCGAGCACTGTTAGGTGTCAGAATTCCAAAAGTAGGCAATCAGACTAGAAATAGTATGAGCTAAAGTAACATCATTTCCAACATCACCTATCTCTCAACTAAAACTCGAGCCATGTAACAAGATTATCAACTCTTTTTTACATATGAAGAAGTTATCTATGAAATAATAAAGAAATAATTCCGTTACATCTTGTTATCTGGTGATATTAAAACTCGACATTGTTTGTCAATTCTATCATACTCTCCTCATACCTTTGCAACATAAATTTTCATCCTCGGTTATATGGGCGTCAGTATAATCAACATCTGAATATTATCTAACCATTCATGATCATTTCATATTCTTCTATTCCTACACATTACCATATCTATTTTTTTGATTCTTAGGTTAATGAACGAGATTATTAACATCTAATTAAATGAATTTAGGTCACTTCTTTCATCTTAATAAGAAATAATAAATCTCTGAACTATGAATTTTCTAAATTCTCATTACAAGTAGTTGGATACTCATCTTTGTAAGTGACAAAGTATAAATACAAGAGGCTTTAGTATATAACATACGTACAAACAAGTTTCTTTCAATCCGTTTGTACAAATACCTTCCTTTTCTTCACTTAAACATTATCATTATTACCTTCATCATCTGTTCATTTCAAAATCTGTATCTCACATGATTAGCAACTCTCTTACAAATTCATAATCATTCCTTGACATCACTCATTCCATGATCTCTGTATTCTAAAAAAATTCTATATTCTGCAACGTAATAACAAGAAAACACACAAGAATCTATGGCAAATGTCAAATGAATTTTCAATACCATAAGGTTATGAAAATTGTGACAAAGACTTATAGGATGAGAGGAGAGCAATCTTATTTGATGTTACTTTTAAAGGTTAATGAATAACGATTCCTTACGGTCTGAGTAACGCAATGTATTCCATCCACCCAGATTCTACCAGAATCTAGAGAAATTCTATTGACTATCACCAAGAGGTATGATCTTGAAAATAAGTAGACGTGTAAAAGGAGGTAAATATAATTATGGTGTACAACATAATTATAAATGCATCACACACGTGGACTTGTGACCTTGATTAACCTAACATAAAAATCAAATTCATGCCCAGTACCTACATCTATTTCCAAACAATACCACTATAACTTTCGACTAAATCTCGGGACAAGATTTCTGTAAGGGGTGGAGACTATAACAACCCAAGAAATTTCATTTACCTATATTACTATGATCACAATTGTACGGGGAAATTTTTCACTTTATTACATTACTTACATTGTCAATATCACATTAAGCAAGGTAACTTGCATAACTAGAGTAGACGAGCTCACGTAACCTATCTATGACAATCTTGTCTTCATATATGTCAAGCAAACATCATAAATTGTCAAGTAAATATCATAATATTCTTTTTACAAGGTACATTATTCCTATAATGTACTATTCGCAACGTTATATCAAAACGGGCTTTAAACCGTTATCGTATACCTCTAAACCCTAATTCCATGAAATATTAACATCTAAAGTGAATGCACAAGCTACTAAAGCATATGTACAAGTATTATAACATCTCATATGAATATACATTCTATCCAAAGAAAGGTACAAGTCCTTAAAAGCTCAATATACAAGATATTAAGCATGATCTCTAAAATAGTTGTTTTACCTGCCATTTTCATTCCATTTCTTCACACCACACTTAGTGTACATAGCATAATATACCAATTTACAACTATATAAAACCGCTAAATATTCCATTCATAAGCTTTCATACATCTTTTTGCACTCAAAACCCTAATTCAAAAGTCAGAAACCCTAACCCGAGCTAAATACTACACAATGACCCATTTCTTCATTTTAATCCATTTTAAACCTTAACCAACACTCAAATAAGTTGCAATAACTTATTTTACAATCATATCAATCCTAATCAATCATTATTTCATCATTACTTCATCATCTTATTTCATTTGTACGTAAAACAAATCCGAGAAACCCTAAATGTACCTAATTGTGCACTAAATGTAACTTCGACCCGTTTTCTCGTTTCTAACCATCTCATTCTCAAGTAAGCAACCAAGAGTCATTGTAAACCCATAAAATGAGTTTACAAACCATTATCTATCATTATCCATCATTACTTTGACAATATACAAGAATTACAAAGCCTAGAAAACCCTAATGAATCCAATATAAACCCTAATCTAACCCACAGCTTATTCTTTCAATTTTGACCCATTTTAACTTAAACCAACAATCAAACCTCATTGATAATCCTTTATATAAGTCCAATGATCAGTATTCCATCCTTCCTAATCAATAATATTCGAATTATAAGCAAAGAAAGTCAAGAAAACCCAAAACGAGCCCTAGTTGGACCCGTGACCCCATTTCTTCAATTCTAACCCGTTTTTAACCCAAACCAATTGCTAATCTTTGATAATACTTCCTATATAAGACCTTGGCTACATATATTAGCTATCCTTAATCAAGTACACATGAAATAAAAGCTTAAAAACTTGTGAAAACTATGTCGAGTCCAAAACAAGAACCCGCACACCACTTTTTTAGCTTTCTGTTAACCCCATTTAGCCCTAAAAAACCATGTGCAAGGAACTTGGCATAAACTTCCTTCTAGAATCCGTCAAGTATGCTTAGACACCTACTTAGACCATCCCCAATGGTCAAATAATGTGACCACATTCCTCTCTTTTTGCTTACATCAGCCGCGTCAGCCAAGAAAGGCAACAACACCATCAAAGCTAGTTCATATAGCTTCCACACTTCATCTTTCCCACTAAAAAAAAGCTTATACACATCCTCCCAAGCAATTCGATTTACAAGATCAGATTATAAGCTTTGCTTGCCCACCACTCTTGAAATGGGTAAAAATAGGGCCTAACTCCTTCATTCCAATTTGCACCATATCTATTCTTTCTCAAACCCATAAGGCAGCAATACTTTGCTCCCATATGATCCTAGGATCATTAAAGTAGTTCAAGAAGCGAAGTCCTAAAGAATTGAAGCCCCAGAGTAAAGATACAAAGCGTACGAGTGGAAATACTACCCGAAACGACCCGTTGATTTCCACCATTTTTGATCATTGAAGCTCAAACCCAGGTTTTTAATGTCTAATTTCTGCTACTATACTTATATAAATGTTCATAAGATCCTAAATATACTCTGTTAAAGTTTCAAAACTCAATTCATTCTCATTTTCGCATTTTGATCCAAAACCGTACACCCGAAATCCTAATTTTATGTTTTTCTTAAAACTAAATGTTATAATGATTAAATATTGTTATAATCTATCCTAAGCATGCTTACTAATATTAAAATTTCCACTTTGATGATTATAAAGGAATTTTGAACTTAAAAACCTACGCGTTTACGTTTTTAAACCTAATTCGTCTTGTTTTGACTTTTCTAGCTTAACGAATCGTTTATTTTCAAACTGCGATGCGGTTAAAACTTCATATTTTAGTTTATTATAACTTATAAATGTCTATTGAAATGTTAAAATAAGCTTGCATGGCAATTTGGACATGTTTTGTAATTATAATCCATGCAAGGGGTATATATCGTAAATTTCAGAAACTTATAACTAAAAGGACTAAAAGTGTCATTTTATCAAAGTTATAACTATAGGGGTCTATTATGTCACTTTTCAAAGTCCAAGGTTTACTTGGTATATCTTTCAAAGTTGAAGGACCAAAGTCGTAAAAATGCAAACCCTAGGGGTCTACTTGCAATTTTCCAAACCCTAGGGTCTAAAATGTAACATTTTGAAAAAGTATAAAAACACATTCAAAACATTACCAGACATAACTTTAATTAACGCTTCTCGTGCTTAACATTTCCAGATATTGATTAAAACGCTTAAAACCAATTATATCATATCACAATACTAGGGAGCTTCATATTAAGGAGTTTCATCTTGGTATTACGTTCTGACTGAGTTGTTGGGTTTACGATTTAAAGTGCCCTAGCTCCTCAAACGTTTACTGAATGACTTCTGAATTATGATGGCCCGAACGGTGATACAATAATTCCAAACTCCTCAATCAAACTCATAACTCTTAAAACTAAAGTTCTAGAGTACAATCTTCCTAAGACTCAACATATTTACTCAGGTTGCATCAACCATCCCTGGTTAAGATTGTGATAAGGTCGTCAGCTTTCATTTCAGAATAATTATTACATCTACCTATCAGGTGAGATTCATAACCTCGCCTTTACTTATTTTACATGTTTTATAAACCCGCGAGGGGGATACATGCTTGTTACAAACTCTTTTATATACTCATAACAATGTGATTACTTTTCAAAGACTTAATGAATTCATAACCCCATATTTCAATCTTTTAAATACTTTATAAACTTGTGATACCTGATATAAACCATGAATGCAAGTGTTTTTCTAAATGTATGTTATCCAGATATATTATTGCCTAAGTAGCTTCCAGTGCCATTATTTCCATATCATGAATCATTAATTACTTGCATTGCGAGTGAACGCGAATATTGTGGATAGATTCATTAGGGGTGACGGATCCCGTTGGTATACCCATTCATAGGGTAGCCAA
>BQNB010155101.1:0-15435 GCA_026074375.1 Tanacetum coccineum
TTTTTGTAAATCGGTAACACATCATGGTTTTAAATCGTTTAGCTAGTGTTTAACTTTTAACATTGTAAGTTTGTTTGTCTACAAGTTTTTAGTTTTCGGATTGTAGTTTATCTGTTCCAAATGACATGTTAATGGAAACAAAGAGAAGATAATCTTTATTATTATTATTATTATTATTATTATTATTATTATTATTATTATTATTATTTATACAATTTACCATTTACCAGGGTAAAACCCATTTTGATTTATACCATTTACCAGGGTAAAACCCCTTTACCTAAAAATATTTATTGTTATTATGAAAGTTTTGATATATTATTGTGTTAGAAAATATGTGAAACTCCATTCCATATAATTTGTTTACTTGGATCACAATATTGATAACATGGTAATAATGCATAATGAGCGGCAGATACTCGAACACAAAATCAAGTTGTACAACTAAAATTCTCACAAAGATAGTAGTTGCTCTAGTTCGTCACTGAAGTGATCATCATTTTACACATTGAGCTCAACTGCATCAATGTTCTCATTTCTGACTTGGCTATGGTTTTGTAACACTTGCCGTTTGTTAAGTCGTGTCTTCTGATAGAACGTTTCATTGTGAATGTTCCAATCTGTGATTGTTTTCCCGCCTACATCTCCAATCAATGTCTGATTTTCTGCAAGGTGGTTTATATCTTGTGTATCAATCACCTTCTCGGCTCCTTTAACATGACAAACATACAAACAATCAGTGACAGAAAAAGATCGTTGTATGATTTCATAAAAGAATTACACATAAAAAATTAAAGGTCAGACATAATATCATTAAATAATTCATAAAACCTGATGAGGCTCCTGCTAGAACTTTATACATTCGTAATGATTATTTGTCAAACTGTTGAACCTTTAAGTTTTGTCAACAATTAACATGACATGGGTTAAAAGAATTGATGTAAATTGTAAACAATAGCTCTCCTGTAAACTTAAGTTTGACATTTGAAGTCAATCATGTGACTTTGCAGATGATTGCACTCAATTTTGATAAGTTTATATTGTTTGTCAGCTTGTTACGCCTTTTCAGCATCTTCTAAGATGATGCCGCTCCAAAAGAATCTATGAAATTTCCTTCGAAAGACTTATATTTGACTTTACAAGTCAAGCCTATATAACCTTTTCAATTAAAAAACAGATAGGATTTGGTGTTTATAGAACTTTACTCTAATATTAAAAAAGATTATGGACTGAATTAACAACTAAGATGGTTAAATATAATATCAACAACAAGATACAAACCTTTGATGGCTAGCACTTTAGCCATTGCATAATCTATTGACATTTTCTTGAGTGATTCCAGATCTACTTCTTTACCCTGTATCAGAATTATGATACGGATCAGCACGTAAGTTATAAGTAAATCAGTGCGGAAACCATTTTGGCCGGGTGCTTTGTCACATTCAATGTCAAAAATAGCAGCTTTGATTTCTTGACGAGTGAATGGAGAGATCATTTCTTCAGCCTTCATTCTATTCACAATCTTTTCAAATAAACCAGTACTCTGAAAATCCACAACAACATTTTTTGCACCAAGGAAACTCAAAATGTTTCACAAACTGTTCTACAACTTTTCATTTTCAAAATATATGGCCACTTTCTTCACATATCCTCATAATCCTCCCTCTATGCTGTCTTCCCTGTAAGACATTATGGAAATCATATGTATTCCTATCCCCCTCATGTATCCTTTCCATCTTATCTTTTTGAGTTAGCAAACATTCTTCATCCTTTATTGCTTCATTGTACTATGCAAGAACTTGACACTGTTCAATTTTCAGTTGTTCATGGTGTGAATCTTTTTCCATTACAGTTTGTGCTTTTTTAGTCTTTTCTCTACAAATTTCAACTCTCTCATAGACATTACCATCCTTCCAGCTAATTTGATTTGAATGAAACTTCATGTTCTTTGATCTCTTTACTAATTTGTACTGTTATTACAAATAATGTCTAGAAACGTTATTTATATTTTTTGACCTTTCAACATTTTGATAATAACAAAATATGAAAACGTTTACGATAAAAATAAACGTTTATAATTTATTATTCGTAAAATTTAATTTCTAAAGATATCACTTAAGGTATATACAAACAAATCATTAAGCATGATTAGTGATCAAGAAAATATTTCTTTCTTAACCATTATATTTTCACAAAAGTATTTTTACAAAATAAATATACAAAAATACTTTTTAATAAAAAAATGTTTTATTTAAATAATAAAATTTGAATCTGGTTTTCCCCCCAAAATAGAAGCTTCTATACCAGATACAACATTCCCCACAAAAAGACAAAAACAGGAGCGTAGTCTAGTGGCGGCCCCCATATAGGCCTGGCGGCCCCCAGATATATTTGGGACCGCCGGGACCACCGTTGGAAATCCTGTCTATAAATATTACACTATTTTTAATAGAAAAACACACCTCTTTGCATGAATTTTTCTAGTCTTCTTTCTCTCTCTAAAAACCTTCTTTCTCTCACTAAATCTCTTGATCACTAACATTGTTTGATCTTGTTTTAAGTGATCCAATCTCTTCTTCTCATCTCTCCTCTCCTCCCTATCAAGTGCAAGAGAACAACATTCGTATTCGCCAAGAAACGAATTGTTATTTAGTGATCTCTCCTCTCTTCTTCTAAGTATCAAATCTCTTTTGTAATTATCTTGTGTAATTGTGTGATTCGGATTGTGTGTAAATCCGATAGTGTGGATCTTGTGATTGTGTAGTGCTTGTGAAGTGGTAGATTGGTTCTAGCTAAGATTAGGACTCGACATTTAGCTTAGTGTCAGAAAATAACATAAGCGACGTGTAAACGGTTTTCTCCGCCTAAAGGGAGCTTGTTGACATAGTGAAATCTCGAGTAGGATACTCGGGGAGTGGAGTAGGGCGAAGAGGAGCTTCGTAGCCGAACCACTATAAAAATCTTTGGCGTCTTTGGATTGACTGTTCCCTTTCCTTATCTCTTTGATATTGTTGTCTTTGTTTTTATTTATTTAAGTTTTTTAGATAATAACATGTTGATTGGTTGAACGTACAACTCGAATCTAAGCATTTTGAAAGAAAACTTTTAAAACGTAAAACGAACCGGTAAACTATTCAACCCCCCCTTCTTGTTTCCATAATTTGTATCAAAGCCGAGTCACTCAAGATTTAAAAATATAACTTGCTTGGCTTCGATCTATGGATTCCGACAAATATCTAGAAGGGCAATCCATCAAAGACCACCACTCCTTTGAAAAGTGATAGTTTTAATTATGGAAAAATAGATTCGAAACATATGTAAATCAAAAGATGCTTGGACTTTGGCATGTTTATTACAACGGATGATTTTCAACCTATTGACAAAATCCGAAAACCAAATTAGATGATGTTTATCCTTTTAGAAAAACAAAGTGATGAACTTTAAAAGGAGACTTGTCGAAATAATAACGAAGCTACAATGGTTAATTAACAACGCTTTGCCTAGAAAGAGAATATGAAAGAATTTTCATGTTTAATACGGGCAAAAGAAAATTTATAAAACTTTGTTAATCACCCATCCAAGGGTAAATTGCCAAGTCAAGAAATAACAAGATCGATCTTTGTACAAGAATATGAATTTATTTCATTATTTCTGATGACGAATCAATAGTTAGTGATTTTCAAGATTTAATACTAGTATTACTAGTCTATGAAGGATTTTGATGAAGTATTATTCTAGCAAGAAATTATTAGGAAGTTAATTCATGGGCTCTAAATCCTAAATGGAGAGCAAATGTCCCGACGATTGAAGAGTCAAAAGACTTAGCATCACTATCTCTTGATGAACTTATCGGGAACCTCAAAGTTCACGAAATAATCATCAAGAAAGATTTCGAAATAGTTAAACCTAAAGGAGAAAGGAAATCTAGTGATGAGGAGTGTTCGACTTCCGGAAGTGAAGACGAAGAGTATGCCATGGCCGGTAATAACTTCAAGAAGTTCTATCAAAAGAAAGAAGAAGATTCGCGAGACAACCTCGAAAACGACAAAAGCGTTCCAAATAAACCGAGATGTACAAGATACGTAAAAGAAAAAGGAAGTTCTTTAGACGTGAGACCCCAAATCATCTTATTAGAGAATGTCCAAAACCCCCAAGAGATAAGAACCAAAGAGCATTCGTTGGAAGTTCTTAGAGCGACAGCGGTGAAGAAGATGATGAAAAGATCAAAGACGAAACATGTCTCGTAGCTCAAGCGCCAAATGAGGTATGTTTCGATTTATCTTACTTTAGTGACAAAAACTCATCAATAGACGATTTGGCTCTAGATAATGAATATGATAAACTATGCAAAATGAGTCTAAAAATAATCACTAAGAACAAAAGATTAAAAGCCACTAGAAGTAGCTTAGAAAACAAGCTTAACAAATTAAGAGAAAAATTGTCCACACTTGAGAAAAATAAGGGAGTTGATCTCGAATGTACAAAGTGTAGATTACTTAAAATTGAGAATGAAAAACTTAAAAAGGAAGCCATTAGATTAACTAAATTTGAAAAGAGTACACATTATCTAAATGAAATGTTAAGTAATCACAAACCCTCCAGAGAAAAATTGGGTTTAAGGTTTAATTCATTTGAAGCATCATCTAGTGGAACTAAGGAAATAAAATTTGTGAAAGCCCAGTAAAAGGCGTCTTCTGATGGAGGTCCCATAAATATGGGCGGCCCCCATAGTGTACAGGTGGCCCTAAAAGAAATTATGAGACCGTCACTAGTCGTCACGCTTGGATCTAAGAAAAGTATGCCTTTTCAAAAATCTATTTTGGGTCCTAAACATAAACACATAATAGTAAACAATGTTAAATTCCCGTTGCTAGTGATTATGAAGTTAAACAATTTATAAGCCATTGTCAAAACCCGGAGTTGGTTTTTCAAAACCTAATTTTAGATCAAAAACTCCATCACCTAGAAGAGTAAATAACTCTTATTCTAAAAATAGAACACCACAACCAAGACGAAATGATGGTAGATAAAATCGATCTCATACATTTCCTGTAACATGGAGTAATTTCCAAAATCAAAGTTACATGCCATGGGGAATGATTTCTTCATTTCCACATCCCAACCAAATGCATGGGATGTTTAGCACTAACAACTTTGGACCCATGAGATATTGGGGATAAAATGTTTGAATCATTGTCCTATATAAATAGATATGCCTTGGTGATACGACCCTTGCGGATAGTATCGGGATAGTAGCACCACTTCAAGCGTGTGCAGGCTCCTTAAGAAGAGAGGAAGAAGATTTAGAGATTTATTGGCATAAACATATCTTTTATTAATGAAAATCATTCGATATATATAACTGAATAACCCTATCTTGTAAGACAAGATAAACATAAATCTTTTCCTAATCAACATGTAATTAATGACTTTCCTTGATAAACATAAAGACTTAAATACTTTCCTAAACAATGACATTATTTAATGGATAGATTTACATGTCATAATCTTTTTGCCATGCGGGCTTAGACCGGATCCTCTTGGATCGCCTGGGTGTAACATTTCACACTCCTTCGAAACCACCTTGTCCCTCAAGGTGGGTGTCCATTGAAACAATATTGAGTGCCGGGTTTCCATATTTTCTTTGAAATTCAGTCTTCATCTTTTTCTTCTTTACGTATTTGGCATTAAGACACTCAAGAACAAGTAGATACGACCCTGGATTTCAAGCGTTACTTGCGTACATAGGTTTTTACACAATAAGGTTTCGAAAATTGGCCGATGTAATACTTTTTAAAGAGCTCGTGTTCTTAACCAGTAGCTTCATACGTATTAACCACTCCTGGTTGGACAAAAATCTAAGTGCTAACCGATACAATTAGAAGTGCACCTTACCCGTACCTAATGACCTAATAACTGAAGAAACGGGGACTTTCCCGTGTCCCGACATAAAGAATTAAGAATCGAAGTATCCCCTCTTTATCTATGGACTCTTCATTTTCCATTGGTGTCCCCATACTGAAGATTATGATTCGATCACCACCATTGGTTTGCAAAAGGTTTAGTCGTCGTAACCCGCCACCGGAGCTGCCTTGGTTCATTCCAAACAGCCTCGTTCATTAGTGCCAATGAAAAATGCGCACCCAGGGTAGTAGGTCCACGATACTATCACACTCCGCTGCAATTGAAGCTTAAGCCCAGAAATATAGAAGAGATGAGCAAAGAGTCCTGAATAGTATGTAAGTCTCGATTCATCAACTTATTGAAATTCTTGTTGATACCTTCATCGTCCTCAATTGCCACAATATCAATAACACCCATACGATCTTCATATTCCTGATGGTCCAAAACAATTCTCACGCTTTACTTTAATTGAAACCTGGCCCAAATAGTGATCAAACCATTCCTCGTCATCCATTGAAACCATTCCGCAGCCGCACGCTCTAAATTAAAACCCACGATCTTTAGCCACTGATTAGTAGGGGTGTTTAGTAGCGAAAAGTACTATATGATGGAAAAAATCCAACTCTCTAGATAGATTCCTGAAAACTACAGAACATCCATGAGTGCAATATTTTTTAATTCTTTTTTTTGGTCAATGAATAGTAACCGTGAATAGTACCCTAATGAACAATACCGTGAATAGTACCCGTGAACAGTACCGTAAATAGTAACAATGAACGGTAACTTTTTTTTGAAACCTTGAATTGGAAGCCCTCAACAAGCAAACCAATGAAAGCACCAGTTGATATGACCCTTGCAAATAGTATCGGGATAGTAGCATCACTTAAAGCATGTGCGGGCTCCTTAAGAAGAGAGGAAGAAGATTTAGAGATTTATTGGCATAAACCTATATTTTATTAATGAAAACCATTTGGTATATATAGACGAATAACCCTATCTTGTAAGACAAGATAAACACAAATTATTTCCTAATCAAACATGTAATTACTGAACTTTCAAAGATAAACCAAAAGACATAAAAACTTTTATCAAAACAATGACTATTATTTAAGGATAGATTTACATGGCATAATCTTTTTGCCATGCGAGCTTGTATCGATCCTCCTTGGATCGCCTAGGTGTAACACTTGGAGTCGAATTGAACCCGATGAATTGATAAAAGATAGTGGATGCACTAAACACAAGACGTGTAACCAAAAGCTCTCTCCACTTTATAAGGCATACAACGGAGGAACGTCCATATTTTTGGTAGTAATCTTCGCATTAACATCATGGCAAAGGACAATTTTCCAAATGCCTCCCTAAATAAAGATAATGTAGACATGATGATAACTTTAAGATTTACCTTGCTAAGTGTAGGGACAAATATGTGATAATAAGTGTAAAGTAACTTTCTTTGAACATGATAGTGAAATTACTAAGGATGGTAAGGTTATCGGTAGAGGTATTAGGAAGAAAGGCTTATATGTGATGAAATTAGGAAATAAGCCAAAAGACAAAATTTGTCTGCAATGATTGATGAAAACTCCACATTGTGGAATAGGAGATTTGGTCATGCTAATATGCGTCTCATTCAATTGTTAGCATCTAAGGAATTAGTTAGAAACTTACCTAAGCTGAAGTTTGATCAACACTTCTGTGATGCTTACAAAATTAGAAAACAACCTCACGCTAGTCACAAAGCTAAGAATATGGTCTCAACGACTAGATGCTTAAAACTCCTTCATATGGATCTTTTTGGTCCATCCGCCGTACGGAGTTACGGAGGAAATCGTTACCCCTTAGTCATAGTAGATAACTACTCTAGGTATACTTAGACTTGATTCCTTAAGGTTACTCTACCCAAATTAAAACTTAACAGCGGTTTGACCCTTTCTTAAGGCAGCGGTTTGATCCGTGAAATCTACCAGCGGTTTGTCATTGTTATAAGGCCAGTGGTTTGATAAAATTTCTTGTGGTAGCAGTTTATGAACCTAATCTATGCCAGCGGCGATTTATACGTTTTGGCGATTTATACGATCCAACGATTTATACGATCCAACTATTTATACGATCCAGCTATTTATACGTTCCAGCTTTTTATACGCAGTCTTAAAGGGGGTGATTTATACTTGCTTTCAAGACTAGGTGGTTTATACATGTCTTATTCTAGGCGATTTATACCATGTGCTCTAGGCGATTTATACACTATTTCTGCCAATTTCGGTAATTAAACCAAAATTCAAATTTTGGTTCTCTCATTAACCAAATTCGATTGAGCATTTTCGGTAAAAGCCACTTTCACCTATTTTCGCCAAGAACCAAACTTAAACACCTTCCACAACACCAAAGCAAACACAACACTTAATGCTAAAACGATCATTAAGATTCACTAAAACGTCAAAACAGCTATGGAATTTGGATTTTAATGTCAAGTGATCACGAAGTGTATTTGGTATCCCTTATTTGAGATTAAAGTGGGTTTCACGAAGGCGTCTACTTATTTCATCATTGAGAATTCCTTCTACTTTCTACCCCTTTTCCCTAAACCCCTTTTATCGATTGATGCCTTGCTTGAACATATACATTTATGATTAAGACTTAGATTATCTAGTTTCCAGTAGTCGGGGTGGTTGGTTAAAGACTTGGATAACTATCATTTAAAGGAGTTATGTTGTAGTACTCAGTGATACACGCAGATGCAGATGTGGATAATTTCAAGAGGTGTTGTACTACTTATACTTTTGATGTTGGGTATAGGGTAGTTAGAGGCTTTCTTCTGCGCCGTTCTTTAATCAACAACAGTGCAAGCTTAAGTAACAAATTTGGGGGATTTTACTTTATTTTCAAGTTTGGTATATCAGGTTTACTTCACCATGTGGTCACAGCAATAGCCGATAGAATACGAGGTTGGTAAGTTAGCCAGAGAGTTTAAAGGTTGAGATGTAATCAGCAATTCTCACGGGATATTGGAAGCTATATAACGTCAATAGTACTTCACAGTCTAAGTAAAATCTTTTAAAGTTCTTCAATGTTATTCATAACTTTTCAAGATGTTTGCTTAAAACAAGAACTTCTCGAGTATATGTGCGTACACGTCAATGATGCTTCTAAGAGTTCGAAACCATCATGGAGGAATACGTGTACTTTGATACTTTGTGTAACACCTCAAAATTGGGTCGCAGCAGAATATTGTCTGGGAGTGTTACTTCAAGAGTACTTTTGCATAAGCTATGAGAGAACGACCTCTAAACTTGTCGTTTAAAAAGTAATCTTGTATTGTTTAGACTCCAATGCAGATCAAGTAAGCCAAGCATCTAATTCACCTTTGATGTAAAATGTACACATGTGAAGGATGAACTCCTTAAAGGGAATAAAATGCTCACACGCTCGGAGTTAGTTGACTTTTTGGTAGTAGCAAATCACATCAGCAACTTATCCTTTAGGAAGAAAATTGAAATTTTGTGGGTCTTAAATGAATTTTGGTGCTACGATATTTAGCTTATGTTTAAAAGGATAAAGTGGGTTAGGTACCACAGGTATTGGATATTCTTCCTACAAATTCCGTTGTACTATAAAATGACAATTGTTAGAATACATTCGAACTACATCAAAGTTTTCAGAATCTGCTTAAGATACGGATGTTGGTTTGGGGGAAGCTGATTCAGAAACTTTGCTAAAAAGGAGTCTGTGAAGAATGTTTTTCAAGCAGCTGCAATGAATAGGGGGAATTATAATTCCAAGCAAGCATATTACAATTTTCCAGATCAAGTACTGACACAGAGATTCCAAGAAGGAGTACCAAGTATCAAGACATGAAGTCACAAACGTCATCTTCAGCATTGGTAGCACTTTGGATGTCTTTATTTTGTTGTACTTTGTACTTGTTAGGAACATTGTAAGTAATTCCGTATGTCTACATATTGGGGGAAGATTGTTAGCCTTTAAAGAAGAATACTCATACTAAATTAACATTAGATATATAATAGTCGGAATACGCAAGGAACTAGAAATGCAAGTTAGGATATGTTAAAGCATATTAAGGACTATATATACGCCTTCCTATACTTCCATATGAGGGTAAGGATACTCATTTTGTATCTCATAAAAATGTGTGTGTTTCTCTCTCAAGAATAACACACACATCTTCCCCTTTCTCTCTGTTTGTCCGGTTTTGACCGTTTTCTTGAGATTTTTGCAATATCCATACCTACACAATCACAAAGATAAAACGAGCAATATACAAGTATTTTATGCACAATTTTGTTCTTTTAAGGGACATTTTTGATATAAAAAGGATATGTGTTTTCACACATATCAAGCATGATAAGTGAACTTAACTTCTTCCTTGGATTACAAATAAAACAAATGGAAGATGGTATTTTCTTTAATCAATCTAAATATATTAAAGAAATGCTTAAGAAATTTGGCTTAGAAGATTTTAAACCAATGAAAACTCCCATGTCCTCAGATACTAAACTCACAAAAGACGAAGAGTGTGAGTCGGTAGATAGACTAAGTATCGAGGCATGATAGGTAGTTTATTATCCCTAACGACAAGTAGGCTCGATATCATGTTTAGTGTCTGCCTTTGTGCCCGCTTCCAAGAGGCTCCCAAAACCTCTCACCTTGAAGCGGTTAAGCATATCTTCCGATACATTAAAGGCACTATGCACTTAGGATTATGCGACAACAAAGGCGCGATTGACCTTAGCAAAAACCTGGTGCAACACTCTCGTACTAAACACATTGAAATACGTCACTACTTTCTTCGTGATATGTCCAGAAAGGACATATCTCAATCGAAAAAGTGTCGTCCGTCGAAAATATCACCAACATCCTTACGAAACCCCTTAAATGTGAATCGTTTAATTATCTTCGTCTTGGTTTAGGAATGATGGAACACATTTCATAAATCGTGTTAGTCCGCTTCGCCTTCTTCTAGTCTCGATTCTAGTCCGTGTTTCATTCCGTGTCGTGACAACTTAAATACTTCGTCTGAAGTACTTTGAAATTTTTAATTCGCGAAATGCAAATTAAAATGTCACTCCTTTGTGTAAAGTTGTTGTCAAAATTCAGTCCAAAAACCTATGCTGAGGGCGGCCCCTATATCGCAGGCGGCCCCAAAGTTTATTTGGGCGGCCCCCTGATCGATATGGGACCACCACCAGCAGACACTCATTATCTGCACTTTGTCAAAATTTTCAAAACTCAAAACCAAACACCCTCTCTTCCTACTAGTGCGACGAACACGAAACCAAAACCACCAAAACTCAAAATCAACCACCTAAACACTAATTGAAGATCAAATCAACACTAATAATCATTCCTAACACCACAAAGAACATCAATTGTAAGTCATTTCATCTATTTTCTTTCAATTTGAGTCTAAGGTTCATGATGAACACAAAAATTGAAATTGGGGATTTTTCATTTTTCTTTCAGTTTTGTACAATTAGGACTACTAGGATATAATGTATAACTAATATGCCTCCCTTAGACATAAGATTTGCATGATTAAAGTGAGTTTGTCAAAAAATTAATTTTGAACCAAAACCCTAATTTTATTTTCAAATCACTCACTTTAGGAACATAATAAAATTATTGTTATGCATTGTTAATACAACTTAAAAACAATTTTAAACACATGCATAATGATCTCATGAACAAAATTCGAGATACATAACTCATATGTATTTTTCGACATGTTTGGATGAGCAAAATCAAATTAAGGAGCGTTTGGGTTAACTCTTAGGATTTTATTTCTAGGTCGAGTTAATTGTTACTCCACATTTGTCACATTTAGGCACACACTAGAAACAATGTGAATAAAATGCTACAAGTAAAAGACTATAAAACATGACCCTATTTTTTGTCTTTCTTTTTAGGTGACAATGCCTCGAATCACCAGACTAGATCACCAAAATACCCAATACTACATTCCACACATATCAAATGAATTTAATCAACCATTACAAAACACCATTGCAAATCTTGAAAAACGATACTTTCATGAGGGTACGATTGTAAGTAAAACTTTTAACAACATGAGTCATATCCGTGCTAAGTTTGGATTAATTGGTTTTGATTGTTTGTTGAGCATAAACGAACAAATTGTTCCTCGTTTTGTTCCCGAGTTTTATAGTCAACTCACGTTTGACTATAACTCCGAGGGTCATTTTGTAGTCAACTTTGTCATACAAAGTAAGTCATTCTCTCTCACTCTCGAGGAATTTGGTCAAATCTTGAAAAACCCTTTTGGAAAGGTCAAGTGTCATACACCAACATGTGGTTACTCGACTACTTGTCAATAAGTGCTCCAAGTAAAGGTCGTTATAAAACCACTCCTCCCTCTCTAAATGTCATCAAGTCTCTTATTCAAATTCCTCGACAAGGTCAAGTTACTCGTACCAAAAACAAGAAACCCATTGTCGTAGATAAAAACAAAATTTTAACCCGCCAAATTCAACCTCATATGAAACCATGGGTTGATATCATTCATGAAAACGCCATTTGTTTAGGAGGTCATCGAGATCATCTCTTCGCGTGTCTTTGTCATATGCTTTATTGCATCGAAACCTCCACTCCATACAATCTAGCATTTTTCATTCTCAAACGAATGGAAAAGACTCGAAACAAACCTAAGGAACTCTTGCCTTTTGGAATGCTTTTGACAGATTGTTCAAACATGTTGTGTCCATCTTTCCTGAGCTAGCAATTGATCACTACCTCTCATATGATCGAGTCATGCATCCCCTCACTCCTCATTATGAGCGAAAGACGTGATCGGATCATGGCAAGAAAAGACCTCGTGATTCAAATGCTAGCTCCTCTTCCACCACTCTAAATTATTCATCCTCACTTCATCCGTTAGATGACATTGTTGATGAAAATGATGAAGAGTCATTTTGTTCCAACTCTTCTTCTTCTTCTCAAAATGTCTCTTCCTCGTCCAATGTTGTCTCTAGAGTCCGTCAAAACCCTCCTCATAAAAGTCAGCACTTGAACACCTACCTCTCTGAAACTATAAACCTTCAAACTCAACATCGAGATGATCACTGGAAAGGGTTAAGGTCAATTGGAAAAGCTCTTAAGGACATGATGAGTGGAAAACGGAAGTGAACATGTTTGCAAAACTATTAGAGACTTTTATTATTATCTATATTATCTAGTACATTATGCTTTGACTTTTTAATCCACTCATTAGGACTAGGAATGGTAAAAGACAATTTCATGTGACTTGGATGATCCTTTCAATTTTATCATCCTATCAACTTTCTATGTGAACTAATTCTAGGAGATTATGACATGCGTATTGATTTGCATCTTAATTTAGGACTCTATATTCTTGCTTAACTTAGTTGATTCTTGATTTTGGAAGATGCTAAAATCACTAGACAAAAGAAAGGGAAAAACTAGAAAATATCACTCTCTCCAGAAAACGGCCCCCATAAAGAACAGGCACCCCCCAAATATATATGGGACCGCCTAACAATATGGGACCGCCCACCAATATGGGACCGCCCAACAATATGGGACCGCCAATAGGAGGGATCGAAATTTTTTAAGTTTACCTCTTTTTCTGTATCTTTGACCTTCCTATACATAGTCTCATGCTAGCATTTCTCGGTTTAGCCAAACCACTTCTTGCACCTTTTATCACTCAAACCATGCTTTGCCATTCTCTATCCTTACTTCCATTATTTAACTCATCCATCCTTCTTTATTCACCATCACCAACTTATTCTCATTATCATCTTCATTCTCACGATTAATGTCTTGCTCAAACCACCATCCAAACTTCTCTAAAAAAACCAAGAATGTTGGTAAGACAAGTATGGAAGAGCAAGGCATCCACTCTAAAATCATCACCTCCTTCCCAAAATGACTCACCTCTATTTCCTCCAAGAGTACTTCTTCAATCTCCTTCACCACCATCCTATGATCCACTAAGAGATCAAATGATTAACCAACTTCACAACATCTCCACCATTCTTGATTCACAAACTAACCCATCCAATGCCTACATTCATGCACCACCTTCACCACCACCACAACCAATTCATCCTCCCTCTCAAGCTCAAGTTGAATTTCACTCTGGTTTTGTCATTGTTGCAAGTATTCTAGACACCAATTCCACTCCTTGAGAAATGAAATCGACTTTATTCACATTCTTCTCACCTGTCTCATACCTCACACTCGCACCCCTCCAAACCATGTTTCACCAACCTCATCCTTTTCCATCTTTAATTAATCATACTCATATGATTAATCTACTTAAATAATCGACCATCCATCTTTGGATTATGGCATCTCCCATGAATCAAGAATCAACTAGTCTAAACTTAATTTAATATTTATGTTATGCATGCTTATCTTTTCTTGTATTATCATAAGCTTGCCATCTATGATGATTATACAAGCTTACTGGAATGATGAATGAAATCACTTTATGAGTTAGTTGGAAGTGTGATTAACTTTGAGATATTTGTCATGATATTTCCATTAGCTAAATATATTGTCTTGTACTTGTACCTCTAACTTTGTTTTGTAGCAAACAATTTTCATAAGATCGATCCCTTGGTGCCCCAAACGAGAGGGATCATACATCAAGGGAGGGGGTCTTGATATCGTCGCCTTCTTTCTTTCTACAACAATTCGACGATCATCCTTTTTTATTACGACAAAAAGAGGGAGAAATGAAATAAAATAATTTGAAACCTTTAATTTTATACAAAATGAGTTTATATTTTGTCATCATCAAAAAGGAGGAGATTGTTAATACAAATAATGTCTAAAAACGTTATTTATATTTTTCGACCTCTCAACGTTTTGATAATAACAAAATGTAAAAATGTTTATGATAAAAATAAACGTTTACAAATTATTAATCGTAAAATTCCATTTTTAAGATTAATCACTTAAGGTATGTACAAACAAATCATTAAGCATGATTAGTGATCAAGAAAATATTTTTTCTTAACCATTACATTTTCACAAAAGTATTTCTATAAAATAAATATACAAAAATACTTTTTAATAAAATAAAATGTCTTATTTAAATAATAAAATTTGAATCTGGTTTCCCCCTAAAATGGAAGCTTCTATACCAAATACAACCTTCCCCACAAAAAGACAAAAACAGGAGCGTAGTCTAGTGGCGGCCCCCTTATTTGGCGGCCCCCAGATATATCTGGGACCGCCGGGATCGCCGCCAGCTAGCCGTTGAAAATCCTGTCTATTAATATTGCACTATTTCTGGCAGAAAAACACACCTCTTTGCACTAATTTTTCAAATAACTTTATCTGTGTTTCGAAATATTAGCATTTCTAGTTTCATTTCTGAGAGGCATACTAGAATTTAGATTGACATTTCCTATTGTGGACTTAGGCTTCCATTTGTATCCGGGTGGTGTATACTTAGGGTACCACCAACTGCATGTCTTACTAACTTGCTCATATAACTTCCTAATTATGTTTCTAGGTTTCTTA
>BQNB010155102.1:0-15435 GCA_026074375.1 Tanacetum coccineum
TGATAATAGATCTGGGAATGATAATTTGGTGAGTAATAGGGTGGCAATCATGCATATTGTAGTATGCTTAGTCACCACTGTGTGTAAACTGAGAAACTGAGAAGGAACGCGACTCGAGATCGACTCGTAAACTACTCGAAATCGACTCGATCTAAACGAGTCGAACTCGAGTTCGAGCTACTCGAGTATATTTTCGAGTCGAGCTCGAGCTCCGAAATACTTGGCTCGTGAAGCTCGCGAGCCTTAACGAGCTTCAATTAAATTACACTTTTACCCTTTGATATACATAAATCGAGTCGAGTCGAGCTTGATGTGCTGAGTATTCATCGAGTTCGAGCATGAAATGTGAAAATAATCGAGCTCGAGTTTTATATGACGAGTCGAGCTCGTGCTCGAAATATAAAGCTCGGGCCGAGCTCGAGTCGAGTTTCGAGCTCGAGTTTTAGTATTCGAGTCGAGCTCGAGCTTAGCAGTACTCGGCTCGTTAACATCCCTAATTTACCAATCTTTAGTCTACATCGAGAAAATAAAAATGACACACAAATTACACTTTCTAGACCATAATCCCTTGAATTGAGCTACTTTACATTATCTCAACACAAAATTCATCACCCAAACTAAAATTTCTAAAGAAAAACAACAAATTATTAATTATCATTACTACCCAGCTATATCCAGAACCAATAGAATAAAGATCACACATAACTTACAGTTTCTTTTAAAGATAAACAACCTAAAACAAGCTACTTAAAATGCAAACTATGAATCTTTTTCGTTTTCCTTTCATTATCATTTAACCAAGCAAACAACTACAACTTACAATTAATATATATAAGAAAACACCCGAATCAATATAATTATATAAAAGAAGTTACATTTCTTTATGCATACTAAATTCAATAAAAACCGCGATGAATTCCTCTCAGGTCACGCAACTTTTTCGTAACCTGTCATTAAAACATTTTATCAAACACTTGGTATGATACATGAATGAGATAGCAAAAATAAACATACTTTTAAATTCAGTCCTCTTTATTAAGTTGATTGACTTTTTTAAAGGTCTATGTGTTGATGTTGGATTCATCTTGTTTAGAAGATGGATGTTACACCGCTACCGCCAACTCCGGCACCCTAAAAAACGTAACATGTTGATAAGTATAAAGAAACCAATCTCTAAGATAAGTATTTGTTAAAGAAAATCCATAACTCTCAAACAAGTATCTGTCTAAGATAAGTATCCCGCCACAAATAAGTATATGTTGAAGAAAATCCATAACTCACTCCTCAAGTATATAGTTTACAAAAAATTAAAATCCTACAAAAACCCTAAAATATAAGAATATCAAAGATTATATAATTAGGCTTGATAAACTTACAAAATGATTCAGGGTTAACTCAACACATGCGTTGATTTCTTTGGCCGGTAGATGCGATTGAGGTTGTATTTGTTACTAAAACGGTGGAACTTTTTAGGAGAGATATTTGTGTGTGTGCTTTTATGTTGTGTATGTGTGTGGAGAAGAACACGCATCAAGGAGAAGATATGTGTTTAACTGAGAGATCACTAACCCATCATTGTTTATTTAGTCTTCTATCTATCCCTCACTAACCCACAGAAAGATAAATTATTATATCCTTAAGTTACTGTAGATTAGATTATTTAATTATTAATGTGAAAGTCAATTGATTATTAAATATCATTTTTCACATTTGATATACCTTGTAAAAACATTTTTCCTTCAGTAAGCTATTATGCAACCACCAGATTATGTAAAGATAAATAAGTTAGATAGAAGAGAGAAATAATTTAAAGAATTAAATTTTCACATATGAATTCTTACATTGAAATGAAACAGAGATGGATTTATATATAGCTAACTAAACAGAATTTGACTATGTTGTACGATTTGCCTTTTTTAACTAGCGTAAATAAAAAAGTTTATTAAATTACCGAGTACATTAACAAGTCCTTATACTTTTATACTTTTTGTATTGTTGCTTGGGACATCTTGTAATGTTGTTAGCCTTTAATGCAGATGTGCCTTTACCCTTCCCGCAAGTTGGCAATGTGTATGGATTACATATGTAAAACTTCGATAAACAATGATGATGTGGAGCCTTTGGTAGGATTGTATGCCAAAGTTATGGATGAATTATTGTCACAATAGATAGGAACATGAGAAGGAATTGATATACCAAGATCTTTAAATAGGTACCTTAAGCAAGTAAGTTCGCGTGTAGTGTGAGCTAGTGCTTTGTATTCAGTTGAAGGATTTGAAAATGACATATTGCTTCTTAGATTGCCAAGGTAATAAGCATGATCCTAAGAAGATTTAATTACATGAAACCGGTCTTCTGGTAAAGTTTCAATTTGCCCAATCATTATCACATAAAGCTTTAATTGTAAAGAAATGTTGATAGGGAAGTGAATGCCTTGGCCTGGTCTTGCTTTGATGTATCATAGGACTTTGACCAGAGCTTGTAGATGAGGTGTTCTTAGTGCTTGAGAGAACTGGCTTAATGTTTGAGCTGCAAATGAGATATATGGTCTTGTATTGGTGAGATAGAGAAGTTTTCCAACAAGAGCTCTATAAATAGAACGATCATATATGAACTCACTATCATCAAGAGTAATCTTGATTATGGGATAAAACAAAGTATTTAATGGTATAAGATTTAAAAGTACTGCACTCTAAATAAGTTCTAAGGCATATTTCATTTGTTTCATGATGAGTGTAGAAGAGTAGCTCAAGAACTCAATGCCTAATTAGTTGTGTATGGGACTAAGGTCTTTAATTGTGAAATTTTTATGCAGATGTTATTTGATAAGTATGCCATCAACATATACCAATAAGAAAAGAAAGTTGGTGTTTTATGTGAGTGTGAAGAGTGAAGTATTAGCATAGCTCTGGGGTGAAACTAAGTTGATGTAGAAAGTTAGTGAACTTGATAAACCATTGTTTACTTGCTTGTTCAAGGCCATAGAAGGATTTTTGAAGTTTATAAACATTGTGTTTGTTGTGAGGAGATGAGTATCTTGGTGGTATAGTAATTTACCCTTCTTCGGTTAGCTCCCTATTAAGAAATGCATTATTGATATCGCCCGTTGTGACAAACAACAGTTGCTAACACGACTCTAACAGTATTCATCTTTGCTACTAGAGAAAAGGTATCATGAAATTTAATGCTTCTTTTTTAGTGTATAAGTTGGCCACAAGCTTTATATCTATTAAGAGTACTATCAACTTTGCATCTGAATCTAAAGACCCATTTACTACCAATAAGGGTCTTGCCATGTGGTAGATCAGTGATAGCCAAGGTGTTGTTTGGTTCTAGTACTCGAAGTTCTAAATTCATTACATCTATCAATTTTGGATCCTTAGATGCTTGGGCATAGGATTTTATTTAATGATGTTATATATTGTGTTTATGATATGTCTTTGATAAGGAGTTGTGATGTTTTTGTGTAACACCTCAATTTTTGTAAGTTTTAATTTTAGATATCTTATAATGTTAATGGAAAACTATAAAAGCCCTTCAGTTTGTATTTAACATAAATAAGGACGTGTTACGAAAATATTAAACGAAAAAAGACCTTTGGCGTAACGACTTAACGACACGAACTAAATGTGCAAAGTTAGGTTTCAGAGAATTTACAAAATTTTCCCTTAATGCTTAATAACCTCATATGTCTAGAATTTCTCCCCATTATACACATGTTATACTATGTGTTTATCATAGATAAACGGAGGGAAAAATACTAGTTTCTTAAACACGAAGAAATCACTCTCATAATGATTCTAGAAAGGATTCAGCAGTGACCATGCTAGCTACAAGGTGTTACAAGCTTCCTTAACTAATCCCCATAAAAGGTAAGAATTCATATGCAGGTTAAAGAATCACGGTTAAGGTAGAAATTAGGGGATTTTGGTTGAAAAGTATGTTAATAATGAATTTAGTCATGCATATCATGTTCAATATATGTTTAGTGATTATAGGCCAAGGTAGTATGATTTATGAATTAAGGATAATTATGGTACAAAATTAAGGATGTTAATGGTTAGAAACCATTTGTAGTTCATGTTAATGATGATGATAATGCGTAGTTGTAACCTTAAAGAGTTAAAGGGGTGTTTGGTACAAGGCCAAAATAGTGACCAAGTTAGTGAATTTCAGTTAAAGCTCATGTGTAAATGATATAGCAGTAGATTTTAATGATCATATAATGTTATTCTTATATTAGGTGATCTCGAAAATCAAGGGAATACTCGAAGAGTGCCTAGACAAACAAGGTGAGTAACGGTTTAGTAGTTAGTTTTGTTATTACAAAAATATCATGTTTAGTACAAAGATTGCAAGTACTTGTGTATTAGAAAAAGATATAAAACCACATACATGTTATATTGCAGCAGTTATAGTCCATGTATGTCTTTATGTGATTTTATGGAAGGAGCCAAATGCATAAAAAACTCGGCAAAGCTATTGGAATTATGCAAGTGTATACGATGTATAAAACTAGGTCGATATGGTGTATACAACTGCGTAGGGGTATACGACTTATAGACCTAGGAGTCTATAAGGCATATGGTTTAGCAGGTAATGTTTATCAGGTTTAAAAACCACTTTGTAGCCATTGCGAGATCACGAGCAACATGAGTCATACGATTAGTAGTATTTCATAGCACGAAAGGATTTAGATGATCCTCAACTTATGTCATGGGTGCCCTAGTTATGAACCATTAACCATGTTTACGTATTGATTCATATATAGCCGAGATTTAGCCACGTTTATAGCACGATTCAGATATAGCCAAGAATTAGCCACATTTATTCCACAATTCAGATATAGCAGTAACACTGGGTAAGTGTCGGGTATAGATATAGTAGTAACATCGAGTAAGGCTGGGTATGAATATAGCTGTAATACCGAGGTAAGGTCGGGTATGGGTATAGGAGTAACATCGGGTAAGTGACATGTTTATACATAGCAAATAACACCAAGTTTAAGGGGGGGAATGGATTAACACAGATTGATATCGAATCTGTTTACTAGGTTAAATTATCTATTTTATTATGATAATGTACTTGTTATTTGTATTTTGGTATTATTATTAGCCCTTTAATTACAGTGTGATTATTTAATCACTAACCAACTACAAACCTAAATCCTCCCTCCATTTGCTCTATTCGGTCGTGGCACATAAACCAAGACATACACTTCGTGTGTTATTTTCATGCAATTAGATTGTTCGTGTTGCTGTATTGATCAACCGCTAGCACACTCTTGTACTCGTTTGATGGCTAGTGTGTTTACATCATGAGGAATTCTCCTTTGGGTTCTTTGGTTTGTTCGATCTCCCACACCAAGCAAAAAGGTATGTGTTGTGTTTATTTTGATTAATTATAAATCGTATATAGATCATTCGCTCATGGAAAACCATGGTAGGGTTTTTTTATCTTTCCTTGCATTCTTTTTTATAATTGTTATGAATTTTTTTTAGTTGTTCCCTATGTTTTCCCACATTGGTATCAGAGCCACTTATATAGTGGTATCAGAACCACTTATATGAGGGAAACAAAACTTCTAGTGATAGTAGGTGCATAATGATAAGTTTTTAATACAATAATTAAACCATTAGGAAGAATTAAATCAAATCTTCCTATCGCTTCAACAGTTGCACGTATTCCATTGCCTACATATAGGTTCAAAGCGCCTTGTTTCATATTTTTGCTTATCTAAGACCATGCATTGTATTACAGATGCGAGTACCACAACTAGTATCATACACCCGGGATTTGTTAGGAAAATAATAAAGTTCTATAGTGAAGATACCTGAAGTACTGCACAGCTTTAGTATTTGTCTTCTTCGTGTTGAACCCAGCTAGGTAGACATTACAATCCCTTTTCCAGTGACCCACCTCTCCACTTTGATGGCAGATTGAGTCCTTAGTTGTGTGCTCTTTCTTAGCTGGTGGGGTGATATTTAGTTTGGGGGCATAAGCTTTCTTACCCTTACCTTTATTATTTCCCTTGCCTTTAGCAACATATTTTAATGATCATATAATGTTATTCATATATAATACCCTCATAAATTGAGTGGGAGCCGTAAAATGTTCCATAATAAGCATACTAATTCTGAAAGCATTTTTCTCCCCAAACATTTTTGAAACATTTCAATCAATTG
The DNA here is from genome assembly GCA_026074375.1 of Tanacetum coccineum. Classification (NCBI taxonomy): domain Eukaryota; kingdom Viridiplantae; phylum Streptophyta; class Magnoliopsida; order Asterales; family Asteraceae; genus Tanacetum; species Tanacetum coccineum. Next base: position 6,186 of record BQNB010155102.1, read on the forward strand.
ATATCTGAAATATCAAGAGATTTAACATTTTTGATAAGGGGAGAAAATGTGATTAAAATATGCAACTTATAAAGTGTGATCTTATGACTCAAGTGCGGTCTCCACCCTTTACATGCTAAACATTTTTGAATATCAATGCACGTGTGTAGAGGGAGCTTTTGTAAATGATGAAACTCTCAAAGTGTAAAATGTTTTGATATTTCTCAAACATTTTGACTGACTTTCCAATTGGTTTTATGGTTATGAGTTCTATACCTAATAACTTAATAATTCACAAAGGCGATGTAGTCATAAGGATGGTAGGGTTAGGTATAAGTCTAAAGATCTAACCAGAACTGAAGGGATCTACCCACAGACATTTCACTAGTTAGTATTAAAAGTCATTAGAAAAGATGGAGTTAGATTGATAAATGGGAAATAATGTCGATAAGATTGAGGCTAGCATTGAAAATCACAACAAGCGCGGCTAGGATGACCGTCCTTGGTAAAGCGGCGAATGGGTTGAAGAAATGAAAAAATAGAATTGTAAGATAAAGGGATGTTAAAGAAAAGAAGCCCATCCACCACTTCAGCAAAAATTCGGTCAATACTATGCTTATCAGAATCACCAATGATGATTATGATATAGAGATAGTCATCATGGACCTAGTGATGAATGCACAACCCTCTTTAGCACTCAAGATCTCTAAATAGATACTTGTTTCATTTCTCTACGGAGATAAACTCTTTTATCTATCACTTTTCACTTCGAGTCAGTTGATATTGAAAAGGTGATGTCAACTCCAGCCCCCGATCACCAAAACCAAAACGCACTAATGAGTCTAGAGCCAAAATAGATCATTAATAAATCTCATTAGGATACTATTCCAAATTACACTTGTTCTTCATACACTGTGAAACAAGTGAAATCTTAAGAGTCCTACGTATTATCCTTGTGATTTTGCCAAAATATCAAAGTGATACTCTTTAGTATTCATAGTGACGTTGGAAATCCTTCCAATGTCAACATCAAACAACACTACGGTAGGTGACTTGCACGATCCTATGGATCAAACTTGTGACAACTAGATCTCGATTTGGTCCAGTATATGAATTGGCGACTCAATCGATGAGATAATAACTAACCGGTTCACTCTTATCGTGTTGTCTGCTTTGAGACGTTCCAGTAATGAGAACAGGCTAGTACAGCCATGAAACCCTGTCAAGGAGATTCTTTTGAATTCTACCTGATCACATGTACAGTAGGTATACTATTTAACGAGGAACCGAAGGTTATCGTAACCTAAATTGACGAAATGACAAAGACATTCTCGTTTATATCTGTTGATGATTACTAACCTAAACCTGTAGGTCATACGATGGTGGCGATACCTATCTCTAGCCGAGTTGGATTCATAACCACATGCTCATACTCGATCGACAAATATAAAGACATGATGAAAGCTCAAGTACATGTTACTCAAGTCTTCTGCTACTTTAATACTCAACGTCTTCCTTGAAGTCAACAAGTGTTCAAGTCAAAGCATATCAAGGAAGATTGCTAGAAAGCTTTCAAGATGAAAAAGGTATGATCATGTTGGTCTAAAAGTCACAAGATTGCAAGAAGGCGAGGAATCATAAACGGAGTTCAAGTGATGATGCAAGATTGATGTTCTTATGAAGTTCAAGATCGCCACTTATCAAGCATGTTGGAACAAGCTCAAGATCAAAGGATCACTACATATATTGTGACACCCCGAGAATTTTCGTCCAATAAGTTAGTCGTTTCCGTTTAGCAATTTGAATTTTTAAAGTTTCGTTTAATATTTATGTGTAACCGGGAAGTATTTCCGCTTTTATCTGAGAATCATCTCCGGGAGTGAACCGGGATGCCTAACATTGTAGTATTTTAGCAATAGCCACGTTTTTATATTTTATGGCAATATTTAAAATTTCATAACTTTTGGAGATACCATTATTCGTTTCGTTACTTGCGTTAATCGTGGTTTACTTATAGCATGAGTTTTTACATGCAAGACTTAGAAATTAAATCAATTGGGAAGCACTAGCAAAATAAAATGAAGAAAATTAATTGGTCCCCCCTTCCCTTGTCTTGTTCTGCCCAAACAAACACCTTTATCACCCTTGGTGAGCAAGTTTGAATTCAAAATCAATAAGACAAGCCTTGATCACATGATTTGTTATAACTTGAATTTGATTGGAGGATCAAATTAGTCCCCTCCCCCTTCTTTTCTCTTGTACATGAAACATACACACACATACACACATTTAGTGTGTGAAGTAAACTTGTATTATTTAACCCACTATACTTCCATTATCTCATTCATAACACACATACACTAAAAATTTGGTTTTCTCTCTTCTTCTTGCCTCTTTTTGTTCGAACCACCCAAGACACACACACTTTCATAAGTTTTCATCTTTGATCAAAAACACTTGAAGATTTATGAAGTTTTGAACATTTGAAACATCCTGGTATTAAATAAACAACCATTTGGGTTTCTACAAATCTCATTCTATCCTTCAAAAAACTTCCAACTGTGTAATGTCTTCAAAGTTTTTTAATACCTTGTACTTTCAGTAATTCGTCATGAAGCATGCAAGCTAGTTTGTACATACTTATTTTTGAAAACATAGATTTTAAAACTACATAAACCCTAAAAGGGTGTACTTATGGTTCGAAATATATGTAAAGAAATATATGGAAATCTTAGTTTTGTGATCGTGGTTATTTTCATGTAATAATATTTGTACTTTTGCACTTATTTTATTCGGCTTATATTTGTGAGCTTATTTGAAAGCTTATTTGAATATTTTGGGATCTTTATTAGGGCTTATATATGTTCGGGCCAAACTAGAAAAGAAAGACAAGAAACATAATTGTGTTTAGCTAGGGGGTTTGACTTATATTTTATTAGCTTATTTTCTAGCTTATTTGGAAAGGACAAACGATAAACTTATTCGGCTTAATAAATAAGCTCGAATATACTTTATTAGGGCTTATAGCCGCGTCCCACATACAAGACCCAACACCATGAGCTTATTATTAAGCTTATGTGGTTTGGCTTATTATACTTGGCTTATTGTGAGCTTATTAATAGCTTATTATCAAGTCGCGTTTTTATTATTTAATGTTTTGCTTATCGGATTAAATGGATAAGTAAAACTACATTTTCGGACTTAACGGGCCAAGACCCAACATAAATACAAAACACCTAGGCGTAAAGATACGGTGTAGCTTATTGGATAAGTTCGCGAATAGCTTATTTAATAGTGTACGATTTAGATTCGTTACTTTTTAATTTATTTTAAACGTTGAGACGTTGCAACATAATAAGGGATTTGATGATGTATAAATTTGTAATTATGAAAAGTGGATTGAAAGTGGTTTGAAGAAGGTTTTAATAAAGTCTACGACTTTGCAAAAACGTGTAAACACGAACGGGTCATGCCGAAATTTTTATAAATTACTATACTTAGTAAATACTAGAAAACGTACTTGGTAAAATGAGATACGAGAATTTAAATTAAGTGATGAACAATATATATATATATATATATATATATATATATATATATATATTTTACTTTTCTAGCGACTTATATTCTAATGTAGATATTAAAATACAAGTATTTCTACCCATTTACTTACGGAAACATTTTATTACTACACGATCACAAACGTTAATTTTTAGATATATATTAACAAAATTACACTAGTATACACCTATGCATTTTCCATAAATTCACTTCGATCCGATATTAAATCAAAACGAAACTCCATTTCATAAGTTGACTTTTCGTATATCGTCGTTTCGTTAACCTATTGAATTATTTCTATACTATTCACTACCTTCAATTAAACTAAATCAATGTTAGTTCATATCCTCACTACATTTTACAGTTTTGTGATCGTGGTTATTTTCATATAATAATATTTATACTTTTGAGTTTATTATATTCGGCTTATATTTATGAGCTTGTTTGAAAGCTTATTTGATTATTTTGAGCTTATTAGGGCTTATATATTGTTCGGCCAAACTAGAAAAGAAAGAAGAAATATTTGTTTAGCTTATTTTGATTTGACTTATATTTTAATAGCTTATTTTTAGGTCACGTGTTTATTGCTTATCAGATTAAATAGATAAGTAAAACTACATTTTCTGACTTAACGGGCCAAGGCCTAACATAAATACAAAACACCAAGGTGTAAATCTACGGTGTAACTTATTGGATAAGTTCGCGAATAGCTTATTTAATAGTATACGATTTAGATGCGTTACGTTTAATTATTTTTAAACGTTGGATGTTGCAAATAATAATGGATTTAATGATGTATAATTTGTAAGTATAAAAAGTGGATTGAAAGTGGTTTGAAAATGGTTTTAAATAAAGTCTAAGACTTTGGAAAAACGTGTAAACATGAACGGGTCATGCCAAAAATTTTATAAATTACTATACCGAGTAAATACTAGAAAACGTATATGGTAAAATGAGATACGAGAATTTAAATTAAGTGACGAACAATATATATATAAAAATATATATAAAATATATATTTTTACTTAGACGTTATATATCTATGTAATATTAAAATACATATTATTTCTACCCATTTACTTGATTGATGTAAACTTATTAATATTTTAATTTTATGCAACGGTGTTTATTTTTCAAACGTACACTTAGAGGTCGTTCTTTATGCTTTGTACTCGAAATAGCCATGGACGTCACGCCCTCGGACGCCAAATCGGAAGGGACCCTATTTGGGGATGTGACAGATTTTTATCAAGAGCTAAGGTTATACAGAACCATGTAGTATATAACTAGGTCTGGACTATAACCAGTATGTGATCCTTAGGTGATTATGTGCCTTACGTGATTTTTACATAGTACGTATACATAATTAAATATTATGTAATTAAATACTAAGTATAACTAATATTACTATAATTATATTGCATTTCATTTTGCGGTACTGCATTCGATGGTCTATTCATTCATTTCATTCGTTCATTCACCCATTTGTTCATTCTTTCCCGCATCATGCATGGTTGGTATAAAGGATATTTATATAAACTTTTGCTTGCGCAGGTCATGGCTATTTTAGTTATCTCAGTTTCTTCGGATTCATCAGAGGATAGCGTGGGGACACCTGCTGGATGAGTTATCTTGTTTGGTACTATCCCTACCACTATTCCCGACACCACACCAGTGATTACTCCACCCACTACTCAGACTGACACCACAGTGATACCCACAGAGATACCTATCATAGCACCTACTATACCACCATCCCCAGACTATACACCAGCGTCTCCTGATTACTCACCTGCATCTGATATGGAGTTTGATCCATCTGAGGATCCATCATCAGACCATATACCACCATTACCAGCTATCACATCATTTTTATCATTGGCTGATAACACCACAGACAACGATACACCTGATATACCACCATCACCTACCTATAGTACACCATTCACTGAGACTACCCTTTCTACTCAGAGGTCACCTATAGCATCTGGTGTACTTCGACGTCGAGTCATGGTTCTTGCACCGGGACAGCCTATTCCCCATGGTCAACTGTACCGCTACCATCTTAATAGGCCGGTACACATGATGACTGTGAGGAAGAGGGTTGGACCGTTACCCATTTATCGTCTTGCTATGAGAAATTCAGTTAATTATTCTTCTTCGGATCATTTTTATTTGGATGATTCATCATCAGATTCATCATCGAGTTCATCGTCAGAGACTTCTTCGGATTCTCATGCGGATGCTTTATCTGATTCTGCATCTAGGTCGTTCTTTATGCTTTGTACTTGAGATAGTCATGAACGTCATGCCCCCGGACGCTAAATCGGACGGGACCCTATTTGGGGGTGTGACAGATAACTCAGGTTAAAATCCTCTCCACCACACGCCCTCCTCTTCTAGAAGGCTTATCTGACACGTCTGAGACCACTTATGACACCCTGGCGATCTTGAGAAATTTCATTGGATGATTAAACGTGGAGGTTGATCTAAGGGCTCAAAACAAATGATTGGAGTTTGTTATAATTCAAGGGCGTGGATTGAAGCTTCAGGACGCTCCCTTCCTTTTAGAACCTTCTCTCAATCATTATAAATAGAGGGGCATTCACACATTAGAGAGACATCTAGCTTAGTAATTTTTAGTAGCTTTTAGGTAGTCGTTTTAGCTTAAATTTAGTTTATTGTGATTTTCTTTATTGTATTTCTCTTTAAAAAGCATTGTAACCTCTTTATTATTAATAAAATTTAGTTTACTTTTAAATTGTGTTGAATTTATATGTTTTACTCTTATGCAATTTTACTAAAATGAGTTTGGATTTCACCTAATAATCAATAAGCTCTTAAATACCTTTATAAGCTAATTCTTATTCAGTTAAGCTCTCTAATAGCTTAACTGAATATGCTTTGTTCACCTAAAAATTACCTTATGCTTAAATTAGATGATAAGCCAGAAAGGATGGGATTATGGACTTTACCAGCTTGTTTTCAACAAGCTGGAGCTTGTAGATAAGCTCTTAAGAGCAACACAAGTCCTTGTTTTGAGCAAAGGACAAGGTACTCTCTCTTTTATTCTTTTAAGCTTATTTGCTTATTCAACTTATTAATCTGCTTATTTAGTGCTTATTGTTGCTTATTTGTGCTTAATCTGTCTTAATATAGCTTAATATATCTAGTTTTTAGCTTAAAATAGTTTAGTTTAATTTTTAATTGAATCTATCTTATATAGTCAATTACAGCTTAATGAATATCAAATTAACAATTTCATAATATACCAAATCTTATCTTTTTTTCAGTTAAAAATCATTTACAACATACAAAAAAACACAAACTTAACCAACTAAATATAAATATTACCAATTAAATAAACATAAAAACACCTTTATAATTTCTAATCTAAAATGACCAAAATAAATATCACCCCTTTATACCGTGCATCTATCTTATACTAGACACACCTCAGTCCAATCCCACCATCTAATACACAACTATCACTAGTCAGCCAACGCATCATAATGTCCTCACTGACCCACCGCCCACACCATCACACATGCCACACGACTTCCGCACCTAAATCATCTCTCCTCTCAACTCCTGCTCCTACTATCTCTCTCACTCTATCCTCTCACGCACCTCACTCAACCTCCCTCACACCAACACCCTACCACATCTCCACTGTATGCTATCACCACTCTCGCAACACAAGTGCCACAGTACATTGCTCACATCCTCACCCCCGACCATTACCTTCACAACACCCCACACAAACCACCACCAACTACCTCCCCCCCACCTCCCACCTATACAACCACCTTCCTCCCACTACCATTCACCCCACTCCCGCCATCCCCCCATGGTATGTCACATCACAAATATGCACTAATAATACTCTATAGTTTTTCCGCCTCTCCTCGAGAAAAGTGTCGAGCGCGGCAACGCAACGCTAGTGCCCATTGTAGACTCACACGCGCATGAAACGACTTGCATTACATAAGTCTCCCCACACACTTATACCCAAAAGTCTACACCCCATATCCTAACACATCATCAAAAATCGCTCCTAGTTTCGGGAATAGTTTTTCTGCAGTTTGCTCATAAGTTCGCCACACTAATGTCTGATCGTGAGTGTACAAAGTGTCCCTATTATCTTAAGATCATACTCTCACAGCGCTGTACAGTAGTATTATATGATGCAATCTAGATTATATTGCAGTCATAGAAGGCTAGCTAACTTTCATGACACTGCCGCCCAGACCTCTGTATAGAGGTGTCCTCATTTCTCGCATGAAAATGTCTTTGCAGCCCCCTATCAGACACTCGCCGCACAGCAATCCCTCGCGCTCGTCCCCAACTGCTTCTTCTAGATCCGCCCTCCCCTCCACGCTACCTCTCATTTGCTTTTTTTTGGAGTCCTTAATTCTTATGCTACAAGTTGTCATTAATTTTCAAAAAGCTAAAAAGATATTAGTGTAGTCTGCCATTTGCATTTGCTTTTTTCCAATTATTTCCTTAAATACTTTGCTTACTTTTTGCTTATTTGTGTTATTAGCTTATAGTACTTAATCTGTTTTTAGATTTCATCTTATTCTTAGTGCTTATTTGTCCTTTAATCTTAGCTTAAAAAGTAGAAATAGTCCTTTAAAAGTCCATTTTTTGTCAAACTGTCTAATGCTTTTTAATGCTTTTTAATTTAGTTGGTTTGCTTATTTCTGGTCACTTATGCTTATTAGGTCTAGGGTAAGGTCTATGTTAGCTTATTTTCCTTTTGTTAGCTTATGAAATCTAGCAACTAAAGCTAAAAGCAAAAATGCTTAACTGTCACCTTTAAAGTTTTTTTTCTAGCTTATTATTAAGTTTTGTCAATAAGTCCTTTGTTAAAATTTCTTAGTTTAGCTTATTCATTAGCTTTTCCAAAAAGAAAAATAAAAAAATTGTTTTTGCAAAAAGGTAGGTAACAGGACTCGAACCCATGACCTCCCTTACACAACACACACACCTTACCACTACCCTTGGGTCTTTTTCAGTTAATGTCTTGCACTATTTAATTAATATAACTTGTTTAGTTTTAGCTTATCAGCTTATTCTAATTTTCACAGCTTATTGGTAGAAGCTAATTGTCCCGTTTTTCTTTATAAACCTTTGGAATAGTGTCTTGTATTTTTTAAAAATTTCTTAAAATTTTAGGAATAAGTTTAGCATTTTTTAATTCAATTTTTAGTATTATTTAGTTTAAAAAATAGTTTTAAATAGTAAATAATTCAAAAAAATAATTTCTGTATTTTAAAAAATAGTTTAATGCATTTTAGTCTAGAAATTTGCAATTTGAGTTTTTAATGTTTAATTTGTCATATTTAGTTGAATAATTAGTTAATTTTAGCTCTTAATAGTTTTAAATTTTTAAGTTGCCTTTATTTCTAGTTTAGCGTGCTTTTATGTGATTTCCTTTTGCGTTATTAGATTTAGAATTCAAAATCCAAAATATTGATTATTCAAGCACGCGATCACGAACCGCGACAAGATTTTCAATCTTCACACTTCGTCGGGATACGACATCCGGGAGATAAAATATTGTTTGTCCTCAAGCAATTTTTTATATCAAACGGGATACTCTTTATACTATTACTTATTTGGTATTTTAGGATATATATATATATATATATATATATTATATAGTCTAAATCATCCGAATCAAGTTTTTGTCCGGTTCCGGGGA
>BQNB010155105.1:0-15435 GCA_026074375.1 Tanacetum coccineum
TAGTTATAAAGCCCGTGCACACACGGGGTTTTTTCTAATTTTTTGAATAATCTAAATTTATTTATTAAAAAACAAATATTTTTATTTTTATTTTTTTAGTTATGTTTTTCTAACTTTGGATTCTAACCAATGTTTTGAAAACCGGGTTTTGAATCGACCCGGTCGAGTCACCGGGTCACCGGTTCAACCGGTTGGACCGCCGGGTCAACCCGGTTTTCCAAAATATATATATATATATATATATTCAATAATTAGAAAGAAAGTATGTATATAAATCATGAAATATTCCATATATTAAGCCTAAAGACTATTTATTAATAAATATAACATGTAAAATTAAAATTACGTCACAAATATATACAATTAACATGTTTTATTTATAAAAAAATACCAAAAAACCGAAACCCGGCCGGGTCTCATGATCCGGGTCACTCCAAATTCGGCGGGTCAAACCGGGTTTTGAAAATATGAAACCCGGTTTAATGTGACCTGTTTTTTCGGCCGGAATCGGTTCAACCGGTTGACCCGGCCGGGTCGAACCGGGTTTCAAAACACTGGTATTAAGATAGAATGGGTAGAAAGTGTAAATTGTGAAAATAAAGTAATAAGGGTAGCATCGACATTTTACTCAATATATTTTTAATGTCTTACTCTCACAAATTAAATGACTTGCAATGGAAAAAAACGTCTTTATGTTTCTAAATTTTGGAAGTTTGCATGTGAGGTACACGAATTAACATACTACAACATTTATAATAAAAGATAAAAGAGTCTTAGTTACTTTTAGACTTTTGTTTTTCATTTCATGGACTTCCAATACACGTTTTGGTTTATTTAGAACTCCTAAATAAGATGTTCAATGTAATAACAAAACTTATGTTTATTTTGCAATGATTTCGATCACACATTGATATATTTTAAGTGACACACCAAATTTCATTAACGTATTAGATGAGACGCTAATTTTTTGACACACATGATTTCATGATATATTTTAAGTGACACACTATGTTTCTTAATACATTTAAAATGACACACTAAAGTTCTTGACATACTTGATATTTTTGACACACTTGATTTCATGATACAATTCAAGTGACACACTAAATTTCATTAGACATATCAAGTTACACACTAATTCTTTTGAGTCATTAGATTTCATAATATATTTTAAGTGGCACACTAAGTTTCTCGACACACTTAGTCGCATGATATATTTAAAGTGACACACAAAATTCCTTGACACACTTAATATTTTTAACACACTTGATTTCATGATACAATTTAAGTGACATACTAAGTTTTTTGACACAAAAGATTGTGTGTCGATATACTATTTTTTTGACACACTAATGTTTCATAAATGATATTTGTTTCCAAGCCGTAAACATTCGTACCACAATTTTGTTTTCACTACACACTACAAAAAAAAAGGGCTATAGTGACGGAAATTTAATGACGACCCATATTTTTCGTCACTATTAACACAATTTTAGTGACGATATAGAATTTTCGTCACTATATCTCCTCAGTTGCAGATATTTAATGACGAAGTAATAAATTGTCATTAATGTACATGTTAGTGACGAAAGTATTTGTCACTGAGTATAGTACTAATAGTCCACGTCTAACTCATTTCTTGTTACGCTCTTTAGTCACGAAATTTTTGTCACTCAACTTTAGACAGGTAGTCACGAAAAATGTTTTTCCACTAAAATGACAATTGCAATCGAATAATAACACATTTATAACTTTTCACCTTCTCAAGTTTAAAAGAATCATAGAAAAAGAGTTAAAAAAACTACTTTTACCTTAGCTAAAAAAGGCATAACGTGACTTTAATAACCCGACCCGCATTAATTAATTTAACACCGAATGCTTTTTTGTTTGTTCGTCATATAGCTTATACAAACTTAATGACTTCGTCACTCACTTGAACACATAAATCGTTCTTTTTTTTCTATCTAACATTTAAAAGTACAAGGACCTAAAGTGTCAAAACAACTCAAACTTTATAAACTTAATTACAGAAACACGGATTCCCTTTTTATAATTCATATCTTCTTCCCCCCATTCCTCACCAAAATCACACTAAAAACCATTACACAAACACAGACCATCGATTTTTTTTATTAATTTTGAAGATTAATTATTCTATTTTCACACCAAAAACACACACTAAAATCTATTTTCTTATTCTATTTTGCCCTAATTTCTCACTGTTTTGCCCTAATTTTCTCAAAGGTTATTTCTAATTCCTAATTCTTATGAACTAGATTTTTATTTTTTTTAATTTTGAAGATATGATGTTACTTGTTCGAAATTGTTCTAAATTCGTTGAATAAATGATAACTGTTTGTGTTTTATTTGCTTATTTGATTGCTTAATTGATTTGCTTATTTGATTGCTTAATTAATTTTGACCTAACATCACTTTCATACGTAATTCGTTTCATCCAGATTCGGTTCAAAACATGACATTATTTTGAAGATTTAGGGTTATTTTGAAGGTTTAGGGTTATTGTTCATCAAGAGGTCAGCTTGCTCATCAATTGATTGCCGTTAGTTTTTGTAAGTGTTACTGTTTTTGTTGTCAATTTTCGTTTCTGTTACTGTTTAAAATTTTGATTGCCGTTAATTTTGACGCAATTAGGGATTATGAGTTTTTGTTATGTGATTTGATGCAATTAGTGATAATGAGTTTTGGTTAGAGTCGTTAGTTTTTGTAACTGATGTGATTTTGAGATTATTGAATAAGTAGCGGTGAATGTGATTTTGAGATTATGAGTTTTTGTTAGAATCGGTTAGTGATTATGATTATGATCCGAAAATGTTTGAATAAGTAGTGGTGAATGTAAAAATGTAGGATTATATATTTTATGGTCGTAACAATAACATGGAATTATCATGGAGAGGACTCGGATGATGTGTCATATTGCTTTTAGGCCTTAGTTTATGTTTTACCTGCACTAAGTTTTGTTACCCAATCTGAACACTAAGTTACTGTCTATGAATAACTGTATCTCATAAAAATGCAGCATACGTTGTTTGGTGCCAACTTGTATGCTTTATATTGCGGTTATATGTATAACAGTAGGCGATTCTTTCAAGCTATTACAGGAATATGCAAAACATACTTTGGATCAAATGTTAGCTAATATATGAATTAGACCTTAGGTTGGAAATGTAGCCCTTACTTGGGTTGAGCTGTAAGTGATCCTGAATCTGTGATGACGCCTCTATATGTTCTGCAATCTCAGTATCTATATGTGAGGTCTTAGTAACTGATCCTGTTCGCATCAAATTGTTACCTATGGGCTACTTGATATACTGGAATTACATGTCACTATGCAAATGTTTTAATTTACTTCTTTTACTCTATATTGACAATATTTTTTGCTGCAAATGTTTGAAGGTTTTGGAAGTGCTTTATCCAAGATTGCTGCTAACAGGGATCTTCCTCTAGGGTCTCGCCAAATATCCTTTTACTACTGTAGATAAATTGTCCAATGCCTTTTTTACTGCATAAGTTGTATCAGTTTGGTTTCATATTACTCACCTCATGTTCAGTAAGCAAAAATGAAATCATGAATCAATATTTTACACATCGTTACCCTTGTGAGATTTAACCAGCTTTTAATTAGCTGCGGTTCTTCTAAAGCAATTTATTAACAAGCACTGGCAGGAGGACGAAGAAGGTTTCAAACATCTTGCAAATGAGGAAAAGGTCACTTTTATTTCCTTTTTGCCAAGTTTTATTACTACGCTTTTTCCTCATTATTTGCCGTGATACTTGAATTTTTTTTGAAGCAACGCTGTATCTAGTTTATTGTTGGTTTTCCAGTTATTGTTATCATTGTTGAGTTGAAGGTCTCCAACATTTCTAACTATATCATTTGCATTCTCGGGCAGTTATACGGGGTCTTCTGTTACTTTCACTGGACGATCCTCCTAGAAAAATGTGTACATCCATTAGTATGGCCGTAGCATCTGTCCAAAATCATAACCTTGCTTTTGGAGAAAGTTGATTTTCTTACATCATTCTCGCGCTTGCAGTGTTTATGTCATTTCTTTTTGTTACTTTTTCATTGTTGAGAAAGTGTCTTCTAAGTATATATCTTGTTCATAGTCATAGTTCTTAAAATTTCCAGTGAATAGGGCTCTTAGATGTTTAGCTCTTCTTACCACGGATATGGATGATAAGCTGGTGCCTAGAATAATCCCAGTTTTGTTCCCGTGCTTGCATGCCATTGTTTCATCACCCCAAAACTCTAATTTCATGCCATATGCTATTTCCTGTATAATTGAAGTAGAAATTAAATTTGAAAGCACACATGCTTATTGTATACCTGAAGCACAATATCTTATTATGTTTGATTTTCAGGGTTCTGGACCTTCTGGTGTCAATTTAGGGAATCTCTAGGAGCAAACTTTTACTGAAGACATGACAGCAGGTAGAGTTCTGATTAATTACTTTGCCATTGCCTTCATATTGTTAACATCTTAACTAATCATTATTTACTCTGCAGGTGTACATGAATTTCCGTTTCTCTATGCTCGCATGTTTTCATCAATTGCTAAATTTTCGTCTGTGGTAACTATCTCGATTATTCATATACATGTTTCAGTTTTCTTAAGAAACATATTCACATTTACGCTTTTCTTTTTTACAGGTCAAGCATGCTGTTATCGATCATCTCTTGTATGCATGCTATCCAGGCAATTGGCATGAATGTGTAAGATCATATTTCTATAAATCCTAATGCCCTTTGATTCATTCAAGGATTTTGTTGCCGCGTGTTGCGATGGGATATACTATTATGAGGCCATATTTTATTTATAAAAGTTAAGTGCAAAGTAAAATTAGAAAAAAGTAAAGTCTTGTAAGTAAATAATATTAGGTGACTAATCAAGTAAATAAAAATAGGTACGATAGTTCATAATTAATTCTTAGTGATGATGTGAGGTACGATAGTTCATAATTAATTCTCTTATTACATATTTTCTGTGCTATATGTTAAACAGGTAGGCTTGTGTAGACACTTGCACTTTGACTTCCATCGCATATGTGGGCATGTTCAATTTGAGCGGCTATCAATCCTTTATGAGCAAATTGAGGATTTTCTGATTAAAAATAGGTACTTGCTATCTTCACTATACAATTAGTATGTTTTCATTCTTTGGTCTTTTGAATCTACTTGTTTACATATCTTTTGAATTACAGATACTATTTGCTAAGCAAAAAGGGCGAAAAGGTTGAAGGACAAATTGGAATTGTGAGGACAAATTGTGTTGATCGCTTGGACCGTACGAATGTCACACAGGTATACTTACTTTTCTACCCTTCAAGTATGATTTTGATGGTATACATAATGTCACGAGATTAGTTTCAGAACGACTTAAAGAGACGACTAAGTTTCATTATGTTTCCAGTTGACAATAAATAGCAAAGTGAACATATGATAACTCCAAATCTTGTTCCTGTAATGTAAAATTCACATCTTTCTGGTTATTTCTTAACCTCGCAAATTTGTTGCAGGGAGTGCCCTGCCCTTCGGTACCAAGAAAGCAGAAACCACGCCGTGTTGATCTTTATTATTCAAGTTGGTTCATCCAATCAGGTAATTATATTAACCATATTAACCATTTTCATGAACTCCACAACCTAAGAACATGTACTCCAGTTTATCTGATTTACGCGTATTGATTATATCGTATTAAAGCGAAAAGTATAAGTATGATTTTTAATTCAGGATCCACATAAGCAGAGGAACAGAGTATGTGCGAAGGCACATGCTAGGATGAACAGAGTATGGAACAGAGTAAGTGTACACTTTGATTTTTTAACAGGATGCTCTTGTTTTATACGTGATGGCAGTGTTTTATTGGAACAACTTAAGGATATAGTAGGAATTGAATCGGATCAGATTAGTACTCCGATGATGAGGTAGATCATTTCGATTCGATTCAATTTAGGAAGAGCTTAACTTTTACTTTCATTTTGTGATCATTGATAATGGAGAAGAGTCGTGGCTCAGGGACATCCATTCCTTTTGATTGACTACTTGAGTATAAGTTTAAATCATAGAATTCATGGTATTAGTATTATGGCTTTTCATTATTATTAAATAGTAGTTTAAATGTGCTGGCATTAGCAATTGTAGCAGATTTGGTATATATTTTTTTTAATATGTTGTTTTACTCAGTGACGACTTTTATCGTGACTACACTAACGGACTTTAAGGTCCTGTTAGGTTGAGTCAAAAAGTGACGCGTTTTTTCGTCACTGTTTTTGTCAAATAGTGACGACTATAAACGATGTAGTGATGAAATTGAAAGGCAAAACTGGTTGTCACACACCCTTAAGTGACGACTTTAGTTCGTCATTAATTTAGTGTCAAATTCAATTTCGTCACTAATAAATTTGTGACGGAGCTATTGTGACGACAAGTGACGACGTCGATTTTCGTTATTAACTGGTTTAGTGACAATTTTCCTTTAATAGTGACGATTTTCCATTTGTCATTAAAGCCTATTTTTCTTGTAGTGACATTAATGATGATTTTAAATATTTGTTTTAATTGCAAACTTGATGGCCATAATGTAAAAAAAACGTTGAATGTGTATTAAAAGAATTGAAATGTAATCTTTAATTGTCATAATCATCTAATGAATGATCACAGCAAAAAAAAGTCTTGTATACCCTTAATGAACAATTAAAAAATACATTCTGCACCCCTGATTTTTAAATTTTATAAAATATCTCCTTATTAGATCTAACCATTCATTTAATAGATCATATAGTTGAGATCACTTCTTATCCTTTTTACCTAAACTATCTTTTTACTATAACCCTAAACTATCTTTTTAATATATAGTGAGGTATTCAATGCAGAATCATTTTTTTGTACAGAACCTACAGAACTAATTCTCAACCCTTAGATTACTTGATCAATTGTCAAGATGATGTGTGGCACAAGTGTAATAAAATTGAAATTTAGATATTACCTTTTAAATGCTAAAAGGGTATTATATGTATATCATCTAATTTATTTTTAAAAACCGTCATTTATTAAAGATTATGTCATAAAAAAGAGACCCACTCACCTAATCACTATGTATCTCAAAGCCTCCCATATCAAATCTAGATCTGGTTCTCTACCAAATAATCATCATCTATAAAAAACATAACACATATCCTTTTTCTATTTCTTAACCTACCAAATGAACAACCGCCTCCCAAGATCTATCCTCATAAAAAAATATTCATCACCGACTAAACAGGTACATGGTTTTGTCATTTGTGATTTGATATAAATTCATGATTCTCTTTGATAATGATATTTTTATTGGATTACTATGATAAAACGTGGATCTAAACCCCCCATCTTCGGATTAAAATAACAAATTTGTTTTGAATGCTTTTGTATTTTTGTAATTCGAGTATATTGATAAAACTACATCCTATTGAATTATTGATTAAACTACTTTAATTTCTAGATGACGCAAGGGTTGTACCGCGACCACAAAAACTTTCATAAACAACATCATCATAGATGGGTTCATTTTAATACAATTTATTTGAATTAGTTGTTATAGACATGTAAGCTAAAATGAAGTTAACAGATTGCGAAACAAAGATGTTGATTTATTGAGTTTTATGAATAAGAAGGTTGGTAATGGGTTAGAATTGATTTTCTGGGAGGAGGTTTGGAGGGGCGACAAGAAATTTAAGTCTAGATTTCCTAGAGTTTATGCGCTTGAATTCGACAAGAAGATTACAGTGGCGACTAAACTGAATCATAATGACGTCGGTTTCTCTTTGCGTCGTTCACCAAGGGATGGAGTGGAGATGGAGCAGTTCAGTTCTTTAAATGCGTTTCTTGAAGGAACGGTTTTATCTGATTCGAATGATAGGTGGAGCTGGTCCCTTGTGGGTTCAGGTGAGTTCTCGGTAGCTTCGGCTAGAAAGTACATCGATGAACATCGGTTAGGAGGATCTTCTCATAAGACACGTTGGATCAAAGTGGTTCCTATAAAAATCAATATTTTGGCGTGGAAAATTCGGTATGATTTCTTACCTACTCGTTTGAATTTGTCTCGTAGAGGTATTGAGATTCAGTCTATCATTTGTCCGAGTTGTAATAAGGAGGTTGAATCCTCGAATCATATATTTTTTGCTAGTTCGTTGGTGAGAAATATTTGTCAGAAGTTTGCTACTTGGTGGGAGTTACCTTATGTGGAGTCTGATTCTTATGACGAATGGCTTGATTGGCTTATTTCGCTGAGAATGAGTTCGAGAAATAAAAACATGTTGGAAGGGATCTTTTATGTTTTGTGGTGGCTAGTATGGAATCATCGGAACAAGTCCCTTTTTGATACAAAGAATCCTTCTACGGCGATTATTTTTGATGTTCTTGTTTCTAGATCGTTTTTTTGGTGTAGATATAGGAGTAATGCCAAATTTAGTCGGATAGAGTGGATGAAAAATCCGAACCTCATTTCTTTATAGCTTTTTCTAGCTTTTTGCTAGTCTTAATATAAATCTGCCGTTCAAAAAAAGACATGTAAGCTGACGCAATGCATATTTTTTATCCATTATATGTTTTGGTTTTTATGTATAGGAATACATAGGAAATAAAAACGAATTGGGAAAATGTGAACAGGTTTGCAATACACTTTGATAATTTATTACAACAATAAGCACGAAAAACTCTATTTTGATATCGTACACAACGATTGTTGCATTTTGTATTTATGTATAACAATTCTTCTTCTCCATTCAGCTGGTGAGAGTTTCGTGTGTATAATCTTACATTGCATATGATATAACTAGTTTTTTTTATCATCTAGCTTTACGGTTAATTTTACATTGCATAATTTGATATAACTAGTTTTTTATATATATTTGTTTTAGGGGATGGCTCATAGGAATGACGATGTGTGACGAAGATTCAATGAATGCACTTGTATTTTTTGATGGCGTGCACAAATGTTCTCGAAGCCTTGCATATATGTCCTCCAAGCTGTGCATATATGTCTTTAGAAATCGGGCACATATGTTCTAATAAATTCGACGAGAAAACGTATTGTGCACATATGTTCTTGGAAGAGTACTCTTATGTTCTAATGAAATTGATGAAAAAGTGGACCGTGCACGTATGTTCTAATGAATTTAAAGAGAAAATGAAGCGTGCACATATGTTTTCAGAAGAGTGCACACATGTTTTTTATTGACGTGGACAATATATTTAACATGTTGCATTTGTATTCGAAATGAATTTTATTTGATATCAAATTTTGTTTTTTATTTATGTTTTTGGTTTGTTATTAGTTTTGAGGTTACATATATATTTTAAAGTTTTTTTTGTTATAAATTTCGAAGATTAAAAAACCAGAAACATATGTGCAATTACCATTCAAGCAAAAAAAGTGTACGCAAAAACATATAAAATTTACAATATTTAAGAAAAACACATACGCACTCGCTTTTTTTTATCTAAAAAAATAAAAAAAAATTAATTTCGAAATTTGAGGGGTTATAAAAAACATTTTTTAGTTAAAAAATTCAAAAAAAATTCAAAATATGTTTTTGACTATTATGCCCTTTTGAATTAAAGAAAAACATTTAATAATACTAAATTTCTATTGGTCTAAAATGGTATTGTAAGTTCTGTACAAAAAAATGGTTTTGCAATTGATGGTCCCTATATATTATTTATATATATATATATATACTAGCTGCAAAGCCCGCCCGATGGGCGGGCTTGCCTTGTGAGTATCCATGTGAAAAATTAAGTAACGATTAATCAATTACGAATAATATAAAATATTTATACAGCGAAAAACAGAAAAAAAGAAATGAATACAATTTTTATACAGCGCATATTGTGAAATTTTTATAGAGTGACGAAACAAGACAAAAGAATGAGCGGTAATCCGATAAGAAAAATAAAACTTAAGAAATTATCCGCCATTACAAAGTATATGCTTTTAGTTCAAATGTGAAATAAAGCTTCTTTATACACAGCATTAGTCGTTGAATTTGTGTATTTATCATCTTTATCGCAAAATAAAATCTTCAAACCCTTCATGCTCTTGACCCTTAAGACAACGACATATAGTTGCCCATGAGAAAAAATCGGTCTTTGAAGAAACAACCCAACCTTAGACAATGTTTAGCCTTGACTTTTATTAATGGTCATACGAAGCAAACTTGAACATGAAACTGTCGTTTGTTTAGTTTAAACGGCATCTTATTGTTTGACGGGCTAAAGAAAGAATATATGAATGTCGTATTTTTAGTACATGTCGTAACTTCAGCATGTTAAATTATCCGCCATTACAAAGTATATGCTTTTCGTTCAAATGCGAAATAAAGCGTCTTTATGCACAACGTTAGTCGTTGAATATGTGTATTTACCATCTCTATCACTACATAGAATCTTCAAACACTTCTTGCTTTTGACCCTCAAGACAGGGACATATAGCTGCCCATGAGAGAAAATCGGCCTTTAAAGAAACAATCCAACCTTAAACAATGTCTGGCCTCGACTTTTATTAATGGAAAACTATGAAATCGCTCGACAATGTATTATGAACGGACATTTAGCATAGCAATAATTCCTTAGAAATAATATGTACTTAAAGAATCTTTTAGATAAAGTTGGTATAATAATGTAATCAAATTATATCGGATAAATGTGGCAAAGGAGAATTAATAGCTTTTTAACTTGATTTTTTTATTTTTCGTTTGTCGTTTTTGTTTTGTGGTTTTTTTCCTTTTTTTTGCCACACATGTTCTTGGTGTTTTTTGCGTGTATCATATTAGTGCACAAACCTACTTATAAGATAGTCGCCCGATGGGCGGGCGGGCCTTATAAATATCGTTGTAATAATTAAGTTAAGGAAATAAGTTATTAACATAGCACGGTATTTACATAATGCATGAAAAACGAAAAGAAATAAATGTTCATCCAGTATGTGAAAATAAAAGTTAAAAAGTTGTCCGAAAAAATAAAGTATATAGTTTTAACCCAAATGCGAAATAAAGCTTCTTTTAATACAACGTCCGTTGTTAATTTTGTATTTACCATCTTTATCACAATAAAGAATATTTCAAAAGTAACATTACAGTTAGTTTAAGATATCCAAAATAAAACTGTTTATGAGCTAACAATGGCGTAGACATCATACATAAAACAAAAAAGAGAAAATGTACTATTGAGAATATGAGTCTATAACTACAAAGAACTTATCGTTAGAGCTTCTAATGCCCATACAATACACCACTAATAACCTGGATAATCCGTCCTAATGACGCTTCCCATTCAACTGAGGACATCACAATTCGAGCTAAAGACTCCACCACCTCTTGTATTTCTGATATGTTATATGTGTCTGCACTTACATACCAATATGAAATTTTAGCCTTCTGCAAACAAGGATTGCACATATGTAACCAAGATATTAGCTTTTTATCAAGTCCACGGGGGTGTTTGGCATTGTTTTTTTTAATCTTTATAGTTTGGGTGAGTCAAAGGAATTATGCAGGATTAGCAGACAAAAAGCTGATTTTAAGTAATTGATTATTTACCTACAAACTCCTTGCAATAATGAGATTTTACAAACACTCTAACAGGTGGTTATATGATTTAAAAAGTGTAAACAATAGAAGCATATATAATTAAGATAATCTTATACACAGTAGCAATATCAAAAACCTCTAATAAGATCAGTTACTTCTTGATGTCAAAAACATCTAATCTTATGTACAGTAGCAATGTCTTCCTGATTGATGTTCAAACTCGATCACATATACCAAAAACCTCTAATAAACCCTTAATTCCCATATGTGTTTTTGTTATGAACTTGCCCAAAAACCAAAACCTTCTAATGTTTTGTAATTTGCATTCAGTGGATAATGATTTGGCCCACCGTGAATCACACCAGCCCATAGTTGTAATGTAAAATTTAACCTGTTGGATCATTAAAGATAAAAAATCGAATCGACCCCTTGTTCAATAGCAAGCGTTATCATCTTCTTATCTGTGTTGCCAACAACTAACCTTGACTGTATATCCTGAAATAAAATCCAATTAACACCTTAAACCTAACTTATTATCATATGTAGTGATGTATGTTTTAACAATGTGTTGTTAATGTTATCTCATATATACCTATATTTTCCCAGTTGTCTTAATAACCATACATGTTTGGAAAGAAATAAGTAAATACCTTTTGACTGATAATATTAGCTTACCTCTTTATGAGTTCTTGCTGGGATATGGTATAAGATATAACTCTTACTTTAAAGCTTTTGGAATGTCATCCATTTTGATTAAGTCAATTTTAGGCACCCTGCATCAAAACAAACTATAGTTACTACATCTGTGATTATCTATCAGAGCCTCAACTACCCAAAATAACTCATAAACCAAGATAAGAAGTTCCTGTATGAGAACAGAAACATATACCAAAAGCCACTAAATATAAAAAACAAAGACAATATGATACACACATTACAAATTCCTAAGCGAACATAAGGTTGAAAAGTGTAAATTATTAAAAGAAACTAAGACAAACAGTGCAGAATAAAATTATTACAGTGGCAGAATAGGTGTATGACACTATAACCACCTGCCCATGCTAAAAGGCTTGCAAAGGGGATATGTTAAAACTCTATCACCTGCAAATCAGATATGCATTATGGTATTAAAATGATCACCTTAGAACACTTTCATAAAACATAGTTTTAGATCAAAGAAAAGCTTACTGCATAATCAGAGATATAAGGACTTGTCGTTTTAAGCAGCAAGGCGATAATAGCTGGATCTGGTTCAGTTTGGTGGTTTGAGATCAATATCACATTCTCACCCTTAATATACAAAGAAAATATTAGACTTATCTCATAACATTATTTTCTTAGAGAAGAAGTAAACATATAGTAGCTTTAACTGATGCAAATTTTGTCAAAGTTTAAATTTCTTAAGAAGCTATATGTGTAGCAAAACTACAGGGATGGAAAAGGAATAGCGCGTCTTCATACCAGATAGTTATTTAAAGCAAAAGGAATGACATCTATTGCAAAGTCAAAGATTTGTTTTTTTACTTTCCTTTAATGCAATTTGGGGCAGTAAAATTTGAGTGGATTAATACCTGAAGTGTCAAATCCAAAACTTGTAGGAACTTATTTACTTAAGTAGTTATTGGTTATTATTCGACCTATTTTAGAAAGGAAAATATTTCAGAAGGTTAGAGGATAGAACTTACAAACTTGATTTATGCTTGATGAACCAAGTCTCTAAACTATTCTATGCGTGTAGAAAGGGTCACAAACGTTCTCGTCCAAGTAATCCAAAGAATGTGTCATGTGCATAAGCTCAGCGCCCCTGCATGTGACAAAAAAAGAACTTTTAAGCTCAAATACAGTTTATGCATGAGAATAATTTTTATTTTAATAACCATATTCTGAGATTAACCTTTTCTTTGGCAGAAGCTTGACACACAGTCTTTCGTTTAGCAGTACCAGCTCGACACCAGATTAGCAAGATTTTGTTGGAATCACAACATTGTTAATAATCAACTCTACCAAAGTTTTATAGAAGAATACAATGCATAAAATGTTGCAGCAACATTAATGCCAGGTCTTGCTCCTAAAACCAAGCTGTTAAGGGAAGGGAAATGATCTGAATAGGAAGTAGCAGATCTCATACCTGGAGATATTATCAGCATTAAGCTTGGAGATATTGTTCCAAGAGTTAAACCATCAAATAGCCTTGCATTTTGAAAAATCAGAATGGGTCCCGTATAATGAATCTTTCATTTTCTAAACATAATAACAAAACAATTGTGGTTAAATAGTCACTTCATACAATGTATAACTTTTGAAAGGAAAATTGAACAGAAAAAATAAAGCAGAATTGTAAGCAATAGACAAACATTAGACTTCAAAAAGGATGATTAAAAGCTCTTGTCATTAAGCGGGATCTTTCAAAACTTCATTTTTCGTTTACATTTTCACGTCTTTACACATTTCCCATTTGGTTAAAAATTCTGTCTGCTAGCTAGGTCTGTTCCAAACACACCCTGTTTCATGAGTGACCTGGTCTGCTCTAAATATTGCAACTTTGTGATCCAAAGATACCTCATTTATGCAGTGAGCTGACATATAAATCTGATATATGTATTTCCAGTCTGATCCTAACATTCTCTGTTTATGTAGCGACTGATCCAAACACCTCTTCATCTTGCAATGACCACATACATAACTAATGAGTTTGACTACTGCCGTTTGCATGTAGTTTTTTGTAAACTCAAGTCCCACTATTTTGTGTGCTGACTATACATGTATACATATGCATCATGTATTTGGGCTTTGGAGATACTTACCATTCTATAAGTCGTTTGTTGTAGTCTTATGTGTCATCTACATACTCCCTTAACTACACAGAAACAGACATAATCCATAACTTCAGCTAGTTTAATCATTGGCGGTGTTTGGCATTGCATTTTAAAAATGATTCTCTGATTATAATGCTTATTCATACCAGCTAAAACTGACTTGCAACCCTCGAAAAATATAGCACGTGTAAGAACTGTTGCACAAGCTGTACCTAAGAATACAAAACAAAAAAAACCTGATAAGACGGCGTTACAAAATATTACATAAAAATCAAAACATTAATCAAGAATTGAACATTACCATCACCAGCAACATCATCTGTAGCATTAGCAACCTGTTTCACAGGACATGCGCCAACATTCTTCACATGTTACTTATCACTTAAATATTCAACGTTAGAAGAATTATTGGATATAATACAACCAATAAAATAAATCAATAAGGAACATCGTTTTAATACTTGTAAGATCGGCATATGGGCAGTTGTGCAGACCCGACAACAGTTAATGCAATAACAATTCTATCATCGTTATCCCCACCCTCAGCTTCTATCGCCTCGTTAATTTTGTCTTCGTTATCCCTATCATCGGCATAAAGCATTTCCTCTTGATTGCTTTCTTTTTCAGATTGGATTGCGGTTGGTGAATCAGCTTTAGGCAAATTTGTCGATTCAGAATGCCAGGTCTTGTTTATCTTGAATCATACATAATCAACCATGGAAGCTTAGAGAAAATAGTAGAGGAGGGCAAGTATTCAAATTTCAAATCTTATTAAAATAGAGGGAAAAAGGAAAAGTTTATTACAAGGCATCACCTTCTAATGAATAGTAGAGGAGGACAAGTATTCAAATTTCAAATCTTATTAAAATTGAGGGAAAAAGGAAAAGTTTATTACAAGGCATCACCTTCTAATGATGATTAGAATGGGTATTTATAGGAGAAGGAAAAAGGCTTCCCTTCCTTTATTTTTCACTTCTAGTCCCTATTCTTTGGCAATTATGCTATTTTTTACTTTTAGCATAATATACCTTAT
>BQNB010155106.1:4161-15435 GCA_026074375.1 Tanacetum coccineum
TCATTCCAGAATGTTCTCTTGTATCATATATATAGGATAGTTGTTATCAATAATAATCAAGGAATCAAATTAGCTTTCAATAGCATTGTCTTCTTGTTACATTGCATGCAAGATAATGAGATATTTGATTTCTCTTTTTTTAAATAAGTCAAGCATTACAAAAATATCGGGTATTATAATTCATTTAAAATACATAAAACGTAAAATGAATTAGGTTCTCACTTCTTAAGTATGAATGACACTAACAACTTTAAAATAATTTAGCATGTTATAACGTTTAGTTTGACGTAAAATAAAATAATAGGTCGAGGTTAAATTATTAACGCGAGGGTGCCGAATTACACATTAAAATAATTAATTCAACGTTTTAGGAAAAAACGTTAACACTTAGATATTTCATCACGAGTAACACAACTAGAGGAAATAAGATGGTTAAACCACTTAATCTTGGAATTATTCATATTCTACACCTCAGGAAAACGTATATGCACATCAGTCTAACTAGATGACGAACATCAGGTTAAAGTTCAAAGTTGACTAACTTGATTTGATGACGGATGTCACAATAGGCATTTGATTTGTCGATGAATTACTTTACGAAAAGTTCATATGTAGACTTAGTTTATCTAGCTAACTAATAAGATTAAATCGAGAATTGGACGAATTTTTGTTGGTTCGACTATTGATAGTGGTCATTTGGTTTAGAATCATTGGTTTATGTTGGTTTTTTATATCAACGATTAGCTTTTTTTAACCGTTTACTTTCCTATTCCATTCAGGATCTACTCCTTGATCCAACTTATGTGGACCATATATGCAGAAAAATGCGTAGAGTCTGCGGTGAGATTGTAACACTTTAATTTTCACAGTAATGATTTATTACTATTCTATATGCTTCTTAGTTGACTCTCGTCATTCTAATATACTCTTGTTAGCCTAAAGGACCTCCTACGAAATTAGTTTCTAAGGAATAAGGACTCTCCATGCAATAGTTTTACTACCAAGGACTAGTTTCACCAAAAGGTTAAACTTGAATTAAAACTTATATAGTCCTTATCTAAAGCCTGGAACTTGACAAAACATATTTTTGTCTCCTCCCTCCTTTCTCTTCACGTCACATACATAAACGTAAGCACTAATTCTAGGGTTTGAATTATATTGAGGTTTCAAGCAAGATTAAGCTAAGGAAAGGGTACATTGAAGTCCAAAAACATATATACTAGTGTTCCCATCATCTAATTTGAGGTAAAAATCATATCTTGATCTTGAATTCGAGTTTTAGGGTTACCTTGAGGTGGATAATGCATGATGATTGAACCTTTATGCCATTTGTGAGGTTTTTGTACAATTTTATGAAATTAGGTTAAGTTGTGATTTTCCAAAATCACCAAGAACACTTGTAATCCGTGTAAGTGTTCAAATAAGAGATGGGTACCTTGTTAGAATACCATAACATCAATTAATGGTGTCAATTTTCAGAAAACATGTTTATGTAGTTATGTAAGTCGCGAACCAAACACCCCCTTATGGCTTAGCTTTCTTTTAAGCTTGTTTATGACAAGCTAAATCATGTTCTTAATAAGCTCCATGTAAATTGTATGTTCTTAGGTTATAAGGGTTAGCCGAGGATGTTTTCGGGAGCTCGTGTTAGTAGTCAAGCATTTTAAAGGTGAGTAACGTATATAAGAATAGAAATGGGACATTAAAAGCCCATTAAAGATACCACTTACCACGTTGTGCTCATGCTTATGTCTTGTATTATGTAAAGTGTTATTTCCGTATTATGGTTCCATTACTAATTGTATTATATGTTATGAGTAGTAATAACTAATTTATTGTAAGCTTACTTATGAAATGTTAGGAACGAGTCAAAAACAGCCCCGTTGACTCATGTGGTCAAAAACAACCCCATTGACCAGTGTGGTTAAATCAGCCCCGTGGACCCGATGTGGTCAAAATAGCCTCATTTGACCCGTGTGGTCAAAATAGCCCCATTTGACCCGTGTGGTCAAAACAGCCTATATTGACCCGTGTTGGTCAAATCAGCCTATTGACCTGTGTTGGTCAAATCAGTCTATTAACTCGTGTTGGTCAAATTAGCCTATTGACTTGTGTTGGTCAATGATAACATCAAATAGTTAATACATTTTAATATCAAATTCCCTATGAAAATGCTTATAAATATGTTATAAATATCTGAAAATGTTACTTAATTGTTTATATTTAGTTTTCAGGGACCAAGTAAGCATTTTAGCAAAAGACGTGGGATTTGGACATGAAATGCGCTAAAGTAAAGAGTTCAAGGCTTGTTACGGCGTAACATCCCCGAAGGATTACGCCGTAACATATTTTAAAGAAGAAATGAGTCATCACAGCTTTTACGGCGTAAAGCCTCTCCTACTTTACGCCGTAACATTTAAAATTCATAGAAGATGATTTATCCGAGTCAGCGTTACAGCGTAACATAGGCGACAAGGTTACGACGTAACATCGTTTTAGCCTAGAAGATTGGAAGCCTACGTAGCAAGGTTACGGCGTAACGTCTTATAAGGGTTACGCCGTAACAGTTTCGAAAAGTATAAATAGAGCCCTCATCCAGCTCATTCATCATCACTCACTTCCATAACTCACAACACAGTCCCAAGGGGTGAACCAAGCCCCCAAGGTCTGAAGCATTTCACCAGAAGGTCTAAGGGAGAAGTCACTTTACTTAATTCTTGTATTTAATCCTTTATAACATTCATTGTAAGAACAATGATGATTCAATCCATGTTTACTTTCATTAATTCTTGCATTACTGTTACCATGAGCGGCTAAGCACTCTTAGTGCTGGCCTAACCATGTAATTGCTATTGATATGATTATTGTTTCCTGTTCAATTATGGTTGTTTTAGATATCCTTATAGCCTTTCATTGATCCCTGTGTTTTGGTAGTATAGAGGGTGGCTTAGATCTTGTTAATCTTGTTATTAGACTTACCCTGTTGAACCTGGGATTAGCAGGGTACTAGGGTAGCTTGGCACCTATCCCTAGTGTAGGAATGTACCACATTACCGCCTTTGCTACTGTAAATACTTAAAAAGCACAGGAACTCTTTCAGAGGAGGTAGACATTGAAAGCCTCACCATTAAGCAATATCTAATGTTGACACAGGAAAACCAAGCACAGGGAATGGCTAGAACTAAATTCGGTACGATGATAACAAAGGATATCAAAAACATGACTATTGCAGAATATATATATGGAGTACGAGGTGGAGATGGAAAGGCATCCCTGGGGGTATGCTCAATCATATACTAGGAGTTTAGGATCAACCACCCTTGGAAGAAGTAAGGTCTATGAAAACAAGCATCACCTTGACAAACTGAAAACCAATGCCTATTTTCCCTCACTTCCCCCTTGTTTCAAACCTGCCCAACCACTTACCAAAAATACACATGAACCCTTAGATCCAAACGACTATGACCTCTGTGCACCTAACTCTCATCATGAAGATGAAAAAGTGAGTTTTGACGAAGATGTAGATGAATGGTTGAATGCAGAAATGGGTAAACGTATGACTGAGAAAGATAAGGAGGAAGAGGAGGATGCCTTAATTGACATCCTCATAATAGTGGTTGAAGAGTGCAAGACAATTTACAAAAACGCTCAAATTAAAGCACCTTCTAGCAGGACTAGCGAAGTTCAGGGAGTATCTTTCGTAACAGAAGCTGAAGAAGGGGATAGTTCAGAAACCTTACTGTGCCAGCTACCACCTAAAGAAATAAACCCAAGAAGTTTTACTCTTCCTTGCACTATTGGTAATCTTAAGTTATATGCTATGGCTGATTTAGGAGCTAGGGTTAATATGATGCCTAAATCACTATTTGAACATTTGAAATTGGCTTACCTTAAGGAAACCAGCATGGTAGTTGAAATGGCGGATATGACAAAGAAGGCCCCATTAGGAATTGTGGAAAATATCCTAGTAAAAATCGATAAATTCCTGTTCCATTCCGACTTTGTAGTTATTGACATGCTAGAAGGACCTAACGAAACAATGCTTTTGGGTAAACCATTTTTAGCAACAATACATGCTTAGATAGATGTTTTCAGGAGAGAAATTTTGTTAGGAATAGGTGAAGAAAAAGTGAAGTTTAATATGAATGGAGGAATATGTCACTCTAGAGTTCCTTTTGAAAAAATTTACATGGCAAGCTCTGTTCAAGAAAGCAAATACTTCAACCCTCTTGAAATTGAAACTGATGTATTCTCCTATGATTCCCCTGCGTGCTTGTTATTTGAGCAAAGTACCCATCCCTGTAGCGATGTAAGCATAGACACTATTGATTCAAGTGATAATATGCAGGAACTTAAAGGTAGTCAAGAGGATGAAGTAGTAAGCCATCTCTTAGAAAATGTAGTGTCAAGATGGCATGTTTGCAAACCCGTTTGTATAACTATTAAGGATTGTGAAAAGGATTGTGGAAAGTGGCCTACTTGCAATCCTGATTTAAGCTTTTGTAGTGGATATGATGCTATTTATGGAAAAGAGGAAAGTGGGATGCTCAAGTAATGGATATGTTTTCAAGATCATGAAAGACAAAATGTTGGGGGAAATGAGATGATATTTGTTGACTTCCTTAAAGTGAGGTACGGGAACAAGAATATTGACGATGTAACTCGTGAACAGCGATACTACGGATGGGTAGCACAACATTATGACTTTAACGTTAAATCACAAAAAGCGACAAAGTATGCTGACCCGTACGACTTTCACCATGAATACCCCGACCTATGCATTCCTCATGAAAGTGATAGCCCACCAAATGACACTTTGCGCATAAACACCTACTTCCCTGATGTCTTCCAAACACAACTTAAGAAACTACATCTTAGGGATAATTCATTTGAAGAGTGGGTAAAAATTAAGTTAGAACATACAAATATCAGTGAAGCAATTAAGTATGAAATGTTTAAGGAATGGGTAAAAGAAAACTTTAATTTTGAGGTTGTCTTCGGGAAGACACTGGATGACCCATACTCTAGGAGGTTTGATGTATACAAGGAAAAGTATAACAGTGAGATTGAACAGTTGGCAAATGAATATGATTTGAGGGTAGGAATGAAAAAGTATGCCTGGATGATATATGGGAGAAATGTGAAAGGTTTCAGGATACCGTATGCCAATGGCAAGATGAAGGGTTTGAGGAAGAAGAACAGTGGGAAAGTGTGTTGGGATCAAAAGGCTTCATGATGATCTTGGAGTTAATATTGCTAAGGTTAGAGTTACTACTGCTAGTATATATTAATACTGCTAATGGAAGTTAAGACTGCTCATAGACTTAGAAGAAATACTACTAAGTAGTTAATACTGCTAGTATAAAAGTTACCACTGTTAGTGTAACTTAGTACTGCTAGTGTATGTTAGTACTGCTTAAGTAAAGTTACAACTGTTAGCATAAGTTGGTACTGCTAGTGTAACTTAGTACTGCTGATGAAGAATGAAGAAAATATTCTAAGTAGTTACTACTGCTTGTACACAGTTAGTGCTGCTGGAATAAAAGTTAATGCTGCTGGATACAACTGCTGAAAGATTGCAACTGCTAAAAGAGTTTCTACTGTCAGAAGGATAAAGATGAAGATTGTTTATCAAGATTACTTACGGGATAAGTATGAGATATTTTTGTAAAAGATATGTATATCTTATTAAGTTAGAAGATTTGCAGTTATCTTTTAGAATTATAGAAGATTTGTAGTTATCTTGTAAAGGACTCCTTGGTGTATAAAAGGAGATCCTAGGTTATGGTTATTGATATACATTAAGATTGAACAGTTGGCAAATGAATATGATTTGAGGGTAGGAATGAAAAAGTATGCCTGGATGATATATGGGAGAAATGTGAAAGGTTTCAGGATACCGTATGCCAATGGCACGATGAAGGGTTTGAGGAAGAAGAACAGTGGGAAAGTGTGCTGGGATCAAAAGGCTTCATGATGATCTTGGAGTTAATATTGCTAAGGTTAGAGTTACTACTGCTAGTATATATTAATATTGCTAATGGAAGTTAAGACTGCTCATAGACTTACAAGAAATACGACTAAGTAGTTAATACTGCTAGTATAAAAATTACCACTGTTAGTGTAACTTAGTACTGCTAGTGTATGTTAGTACTGCTTAAGTAAAGTTACAACTGTTAGCATAAGTTGGTACTGCTAGTGTAACTTAGTACTGCTGATGAAGATGGAAGAAAATATTCTAAGTAGTTACTATTGCTTGTACACAGTTAGTGCTGCTGGAATAAAAGTTAATGCTGCTGGATACAACTGCTGAAAGATTGCAACTGCTAAAAGAGTTTCTACTGTCAGAAGGATAAAGATGAAGATTGTTTATCAAGATTACTTACGGGATAAGTATGAGATATTTTTGTAAAAGATATGTATATCTTATTAAGTTAGAAGATTTGCAGTTAGAAGATTTGCAGTTATCTTTTAGAATTATAGAAGATTTGTAGTTATCTTGTAAAGGACTCCTTGGTGTATAAAAGGAGATCCTAGGTTATGGTTATTGTATAACCCTTACACACAGATTTACTTCTAAGTTTTTTTTGATATATAGCTTCAAGGTTGTAAACCCTAGTACTACACAAAGTACTCGTATTATTGATAATAATAATATTGAAGCTTTTCAGTAATATCATTGTTCATACAGTTGACTGTTTCATTAATATTGTTCTAAGTATTAAAGAGTAGATTCCGCATACTCTTTAGTATTCACAAAGTTTCTACCATAGTTGTTTTGGTTCTATCTAAAGTAACTTAACATTTACAAGCTAATGAATCGATCTTAAGTTGGGATCAATGATATGTGTGAAATCACATATCCGTTTTATATCAAAATAGACCCTAAAAAGACCAAAACTGTGCATTAAATGCTTGTATATTGCTTGTTTTGTCTTTCTTATTGTGTAGGTACGGATAAAGCAAAAATCACAAGAAAACGGTTAAAACCAGGCAAACACGGACACCGAAACGGAAGAGCACACAAAAAGCCGGGAGGAAGCTATCAATGTCAAACCCTAGTCAAAATTTGGTCAACTCTCAACCGTTGGTCAAAGTCACAAGAAGAAAAAATCTCAAAAGTTTCCAAACCAGTCCCTCATTTATAAACCAATTTACAAAAATAATCCTTATTAAGACTAAACCCGGTTACCCTTATCCCATTTCCAAGCCCAAACCCATTACCCTTTGGCCCATGACATAGTCCAAGTCAACCCTGGGTCAAACAAACACAAACGCACCCTTATAGTAAAAAAGAAGCGAGAAAGTTTGTTGTTACTGTTCATCGTCCTCAACCTTTTACCACGAGTTAAAATCAAAGGGCTTTTGCTAATTGAGTGCTTAAAAGGGTAATTCAAGGAACAAAGTACACGTTGGCAGGGTAATACATCATCATAAGGCTCCTATTGGTCAAACTCCAAGAAGAGAGGACACGTTGGATTGATGAAAACACAAGGAATGAAGCATTTTACACTTGATACACTCTCAAAAGAAGCACAAGCTGTCTCAATCACGGATTGCCAAGCTGGCAATCCGTGTGAGATATGATGTGATCCAAAGGCTAAGATTGCTCTTCCAATCATTGAGAGAATGTACGGATGAGATCAAGAGGAGCGTGTAACTACCAAGGAGCCTAGAAGATTCAGAAGATGGCTATAAATAGCCCTTCACTCTCACACACACAAAATGAGTTAGTTTTTTAGCTTTTAGATTTTTAGGAAATTTAGCTTAAGCTTTTAAGTTTTAAGTCAATGTAATTTTCATTTAAACTTTTGTAATTTTCTTTTCAAGTAATGTAATCAAGCCTTTTTAGTTAATGAAATTTGAGTTTTCTTTAATAAATTTGTCAAAAGCTCTCTATAAGCTCTAGTGATAGTGTACGGACCAATAAGCTCTTATAAGCTCTCACAAGTCTATAAGCTTGTGATTGAGCTCAATTCAGTCTTTAATTCACTTAAACCTTAAAATCAGCTTAATACTTTGATTATTGGACTCTTAAGCTTATGGAAGGGAAGCTAGCAAGGGATGAGCTTCCAAGGACTTTTACTGGCTTATCTTTGATAAGCCAGAGCTGTTGATAAGCTCTTTGAGCAAATTTTGCCTTTGTTAAGCTAAGGGTTAAGTAAGTTCTCTATTTACTATTTTTGTTTTTAAATTCCTAACATAAATTTGCTTATTATTTGCCTATATGCTTATCTAGTTGCTTATTTGAGCTTTATTTGCTTCTTTCTGCTTATTCATCATATTTAGCTATCTGTTTTAGTTTTTTATAGTCTAGCTTATAATTTGTCTTATCTTGTTTTAAAAATTATAAAAAAAACCAAAAATAGTGTAGCTTATTGTTTATGACTCATTATATGCTTAGGATTGCTTATTAGGCTTATTATAAATTGTGCATTATCTGGTTATCAAATTATGTTCATTAGATTTCAAGTTTGCTTGTTTAAATGAAAGTTGCCATAGTTAAAGGGGTGTTTAGATTAATGAAGTTTAACCTTCATAAGTCAAAATAAGTTTGTGTTTTCAATTTGGTCAGCTTCATTTTCATAATTAAATAAGTTTTAAAAAGGTTTGAATCATTAGTTTATGTTTAAGAAAATTTTGAGGCTTAATCTCTTTGTTCTTGCACCAGGGGAATTTTCCCTTTCCTTTGCATGTTAAACATTTGATCCAAGCCTCATTGAGCTTGGATTTTGTTTGTGTTGAGTTTAAGCACACTCATTGAGAGTGTCTAGTGCAGGATTGACAAACTTGGTCACCTGCAATATTGGTTTTGCCTCTTTGCTATTTGCATCAGATAGACACCACTGCAGTCTTAAACTGCAGTGGTTTTTGATCAAAAATTAGGATAGCTTATTTGGTTTTTAGCTTTTAAAAACCAGTAGGGTTATAGTTAACATATAGGTTAATATAGATTAAAACTTGTTTTTCATATTTAAGCTTATTACATAGGATAAATCAGCTTTTAAAGTTCAATAAAAAACCTCAAAAAGCCAAAAACAGTAGTAACTAAAACTTAGCTTTTAAACTTAGATTTCTAGCTTATAGTATTAGTTTTTATCATTTATATTTGTAGCTTATTAATAGAGTAATTAGATTTCAAAAGCTCAGCTTCTGTCATAGCTTATTGAGCTTTTTAGCTTATTTAGATTTTGAGTTTTTAGTGCTTATTTCTGAGTTTGTCATTTAGATGATTAAATTTAGTTAGCTTATAGTATTTTTAGCTTAAGTAGCTTTTCAAAATTAGTTGCTATACATGATTAGCTTTCCAGGACAGCTTTTAGAATTGAAATTGAGCTTAAATTGAGTTGTGTGCAAGCTGTTAAGTGAAAACTAGCTTTTTGGTCCTTATAAGCTTACTTACTGTAAACAGCTTTTTCATTAGCTTTTTGAGTGCTTATTTCTAGGTTTCAGCTTAAGCTTGTTTTATTAAAGTTGCTTAAAAAAGGTTCCTCTACAACTTTTGTTCTTTAAGTTTTTAAAAAAAAAAAGGGAAGTGGAAGTCGGGGGTGAGCAAGACTCGAACCCCCGACCTCAACACCTCAACCCTTTATAACTCCACACTCTACCACTGCGCCCTTGGGTCTTTTTCATAAGACTTTTTGCATATTTTAATCTTTTTATAATCTTTAGAAAACCATTAAACCTTATAAGCTTGTTTATAGCTTATTTCGTGGCTTATTTGATAAGCTGTGTTAATAAGCTTATTTTTCCTAGGTTTTAATTAGTATAAGCTATTTTCTGTAATTTTTCTAGAATTTTCTATTCGTTTATATTTTTTAACATTTTAATTTCATTAAAAACTTTAAAAAATCATAAAAAATAGAAAAAAAAAAAAAAAAAATATAAATCTTTTTTAGAAAATTTTCTTTTATCATAAAGTTCATAGGAAAATTAGTTTTGCTTTCGTAGGGTCTAATTTGCAAAATTTCGATTTTTAAAGAACGGGATTTGTCCTCGTTCTCATTTTTCGTGTTTTAACGCTCATTTTAACTCCGTTTTTGTTCTAGTTTTTTTTAAACTAACTTTTTAGTCAAATAGAGTCCATTTAAAAAGAAAAAAATTAAGTTAGATTTATTTTTAGAAATTTAGGGTTTTTAACCTCCGATTAAGGGTTCCGTTTTGCGTTTTTGGTTAAATTTTGATTTCCCGTTATTTGTCTTCTTACTTAATGGTTAGAGTTTGTTAAATTTTAACTTTTAAAAAGTAGATAATCAAATCATTCCTTATTTCCAATTCAAATCATTGTCCGAGCATCAAACGTAGATTCAATTTCATAAATCATTAGGGAAACGACCCAGGGAATCATACTTCCCGGTTAATATACGTATTATATTATATTATATATATTTTGAAGAATTTCCTTTTTACCTTTGTCCTCAAGGGTAAATTGGTAATTTTCCATCGTATTATATATTATATTTTACGTGTATAGATTCTGACGAATCAATATCCTACCTCCTATACGATTTGTACTGAGTCAGAATCACAAGAAGTATAGGATAGACTATATATGCCTATTCAAGTCTATCGACCTTAGAAACCACTAATGAAACCATAGTTTAACATTGCACAGGAAAACATTTTCATAACAGTAGTAATGAAGTAACTAGGTTAGCATGCTTTTTCTCCTGATATCTCTAAACCCTTTTTATTTTTAGTATTTAATTTTATTGTTATTTTTAATTCCTTTCAATTCAAAACAAAAACTATTTTCTAAACGTGACATTTCAAATTAAAACTAATTACAACTTAGCTCTTGGGATGACCTCGGATTTACAATTCTATACTACCCACGATCGGGTTCTCTACCCGTTAGTGCGTTGTCAGGTAGATCGAGTTTTATAAATTTAAAACTTGGTAAATTATTATTTAAAAGAAAATACGCATCACTTTACATTTCTCCCCATGTTCTAGGCGACTTCATTTCCTCTATGTCTTTGGTTTTTGCTGTTATAGCCTGTATGCCTTCTGAGGTAACCATGTATCCCAAGAACTTTCCTTCCTCGACCCCAAACAAACACTTTTTTAAATTTAGCTTCATGTTAATTCTTCTAAGGTTGTCGAATGTTTCTGCTATGTCTGCTAGCATTTCCTTTTTGGATGGTGCTCAGTGGCTAAGATTTCTTGGGGGGGGTCCTTGATAATGAATCCAGCGTCAAGACTGCTCTATTTTCTCTTGGCCGGCGGAACTCTTAATTCGGACGCTGCAGTGGAACATATGTGGCATGGCAT